>QTSX02006443.1:338423-432025 GCA_014839935.2 Entomophthora muscae | reverse complement strand
ATTTTAATGGAAAAGGCCAAGTTTAAAATGGATTTTATTAAACAAAATGCATTGGCTTATGCACATAATATCAAAATATCAATAGTTGATGTCTAATTGCTATATTCTAATGCAATATTTACATTTATGGTCTTTAATTTATTAATAATGATGAAAAATATGTATGCTAATAATTTTAAGCTATTTGTAAAACGTACAACATTGTATTAACTATGGTAAATGGGAAATGTAAAAAGAAAATATTATAAATTATGAATTGAAAGAGAGATATTAATTTTAATAAGTTGTCACAAAGAAAAGATTTATTTACTAATCAAAGGACGGGAAGGGGAGGGAAGGGGCGGAATAAACATCACCTTCATCTGCGCCTGTGAAAGGGGCGGCATCAGAGATAGTGGGGGGATTGGTAGTGGCTTAGGACTCAGGGTTGGAAGGTGGGTGGCTTGATGGGGGGTTGGGGAGGCAGGGCTTGTTGACTGGGAAGGGGCAGCAAGAGCAGTTTGCTTCAATTGCTCAAATTCTTCTTCCATCACATATACTGGCTTGACAAAACGGATGGACTGGCGTGGGGGGAGGCAGGGGTCCTTTCTGGACTTATCACTATCACTTTCATAGAAGATGATGAGATCAAATAAGTCCTGGGCAGACACAAAAGGGAAAAGCTCATAACCCTTATCAACGCAGGTGCATAGTTTGTTGTAGGTGGCAGGCTTTAAGTGCCTGAGGGCAGAACCAAAATTGTAGAGACATACATCTGCAAGATTCATGTTGGCGTGGTTGATGGGGTAGGACCAATAGGTATGCCCCACAGCCCTGATTTCCTGGGTGGCCTATTCCCGCTGCTCCATCTCAGCACTCAGTACAACTGTGTGCACAGCGTTTTGTGTGGCACACTCCTCCATCATGGCCTTGAGCTCTGTCTGGTAGGCATACTCATCTGCGGTGTTTGATATTGCCAAGTAATAATTGATGCCCAATGGGGAAACTGCCAATAAAAACCTGACAAAATGATAAAAGATTGGGCTGCACTTGTACACGTCAGACTGGATATGCTTTTCTCCAAAGTCTTGGATACTGGCCAAGATCTTAGTGTATGATAGGAAGATGACGTCATTACAGGCCCTCATTGCCATCCCTTTAATAAAATTGATGAAAGTCAAATTGTATGGGTTGGTATCCATCAAACTGGGGCCACCAAGAACCTGATTGGATAGGATTCTGGCAGCAACCACAACTCTGTGCATCCACAAATTCACTATTCTTTTGTTGGTGAAGATGCTGTGGAGTCCCAGCTGGAGACGTAACTGGCCCAGGGGCATCCACCAGTCACGTTCCATAATGGCCATCATAAGGGGATGGGCTGTGTCACCTTCGGTTGAAGTACAGGTACCAGTTGGGGTCTTCTTGATAGGGGGCACAGTTGGCGTGGGCTTGCAGGGTTGAGGCCACAGTGAACTTTGCAAAACCCATTGTGGCCGCAACTTCCCCAATGGACATAAGCATCCCTTGCTTTTCAACCATCTCAAGAACAATCTCCGGAGTGATTAATTTTCTTCTGCATCTTGCAGGCTGATTGGCTGGAGGTGGGGTGTGTCTGCCTTGAGAACCAGACAGTGCCATCTGATTGGCTGTTTCTGGATTCTGGCTTCTGGCTTCTATTGGTGTCCCCATGGCTCATTTGGTCAATTCTGGATGCTAGTGTTTCTGTATGATTTGGGTTAGCAGCTGCCTGTGCGTGATGAGCAAACAGGGCCATGCTTGAGCACGTGGGAGAAAGAACACACTCCTGGGTAGTGCTTGCAGAGGGGCCTGCGGGTTGGGAGTGGCCATAGAGGGAGGCTTCACTATTAGAAGACCCAGCATAGCCCTGAATGATTTTGTCAAGGCCAGGGAACAGCTTGTTGACTTGGTTGTTATTGGAAGAAGACATAATAAATTTTAATTAAAAAACTTAAACTCAAAAAGAGGAGTGTATATTTTAGTCAACTTTATTGTTAAATATGTTAATTTTATGAATAGTAGGATCTAAATTTTAGCCACACTAAAATGGAATAGAGTGATTTTTGCGAATGCCTGTGATTCCCAAAAGAATCAGCACAAATCCACTCTAGATCCTTTGACATCCTTTTTGAGACATCCATAAATTATATTTATTTCAAATTCCTTGCAATTATGATTTGAAACTTGGCTCTTGGATTTGACAATCCTGCAATTTCAGATTTGTTAATTTTTCATGATGTCTATGATTTGTTTGGCATACAGGAAATCTCAAATTGTACATAAGAATCCCACATTTCTGATTCATGTATCCCGCATTTGTTTGCTGAGTTTTGTCTTTTGTTAGTTGAGTTATCTGCTCAAGAGATTTGAAATTTGCTAATTTAAATAAATTGAAAAAAGTCAAAATAAATGGTTGATTTTATTAAATATTTTATTTTTTCACTCAGCTGAGTTGCCCGCAAAAGTGATTCAAAATTTGGACTAAGGATTTGACAATCCCACATTTTTACATTTAGGTTCTGAATTTACAGTACAGGTGTCTTGGCAGGTGCTTTAGATTTAGAAGGCTGCTTTTTGGGGGTAGTCTTGGGCTTTTTTGCCTTAGGCTGATTGGTCTTGCCCTTAGAGGCCTTAAACACAGCTTTGTATTTAGCTTTGTGAGGTATCTAAGAGAGAATCAGTATCAAATGTGGCTAAATTAGGATCAGTTTTTAAAAGGAGAAAGATGGGAATGTTTTTAATAAAAAAGTATTAATTATTACTACATAAAATTATAGGTAAAATTTGTAATTATATAACATCAAAATTTTAGAATTTTTTTATGTAGAAGTAATTTTTTTTGTAATGCAAGTCTGCAAAACTTTGGGTTTAGAATGAAAACTTGCAGTTGAAATGGTGTTTTTGAAGTGACATAATTGAGGTGCTGTAGCTCAAAAACATAGTGTTTTTGACCATTTTTATATTAAATTAAGAAATCTATGGTGGAGCTAACTCAACCAGGCCAAAGATTAAAGCTTGAATATTTAAAATACTAGCTTATACAACTGGGGTTAAAAAGTACCCTGTTGTTTAGAGGAGGTCAAAAAAATATATTCACTAATTTTCATATGTTTTCTTACATTTTTTGCTTAATTGATTGTAGATTAATAACATCTTTGATTACTCCCTCTCAGGAAATTAACGCCCCAAGTAAATCACCAAGCAGCTCATCAGTAGTTCCCACTCAGTCAATAAACCAGTTGGTACTATTATCAGTTAACCATCATAGTACAGGGATCACTCAATCCAGATCCTAAATGGAACACAACTTGATTAAACCTTATGACTCCAGGAGGAACATTACTCAGATAAGCCCCATGACCTCCATGACGTACATGGACAGCATGTGGCTTGTCATGTCTATATATTAACCTATATTCATATTCAATAAAGTATCATTCTCTTCTTAATCTTCCCTTTATTTTGTTATTATACTTCCCAGAAGTATAAACTCAACAATGTAGTAGCACAGGTAGGTTATCCATACCTACCCAACTCAAAAGGAAAAATTACTCCCAAGAAAAGAACCCCAAGCAATGTCACTCCTAAAAGTTGGAAGATTTAAGTAGGACAAGACGTCCCCCAGGACTTGTCATCTGCAATAATCTTCTTATACCCATTGACCAGTGTAACACACTCAAAACCTGCAGACTGTTCCCTGTGCCGCCAGCCATAACAACACCTACGCAACCTGAGATACCCAATATTGTGTTTCAACGCTTATGTACCGCTAAGTTAGCGCCTTTGCAGGACTACACCGTGAGAACGCCTCTCTTTGGGATCAACAGCACTGAGAGCAAATTTGAACAGGTGGAGTGCCCCAAAGACTTCTAGGGTTATGAAATTGCCCTCTGCGTCTGGCTGCCTCACGTTTGTTACCAAATGGCTAGCTCAACATCCTGACCAGAAGGAAAAACTGGAAAATATTCAAAGCTGCATTCCTCAAAAAGTTCTCCAGAAGGACTCAGACGTGATGATCATGACCAAACTCCAAACCTTCAAAATGACAGGGACCATTGAGAAATACATTTGCTGCATACAAAGGACTACATGACCAAGTGCACCCAACACCATCAACTTTGATGAACCTGGACCACACCTGGATTTCTACAATGGCCTTCCTACACATATTAGACGTCAGTTCAACATGACCTGCTGTAAGAACCTTTTGAGGATGTATTCCTAGAGGAAAACGCTCAGCTCAGAAGTCTGAAAATCCACGCCTCCAGCAAACTCAAGGAAAACCCCACAGTTGAAGGCCTCACCCCAGCCATAAAACAACCAAGCCAACAGTACCCGGCATGAGAAGCGGAAATTGCACTGCACAAGCCAACCAGGCTGGCACCAAATATACCAACAAGGAGGAAAAGCTCAGAAGTGCTTAGGCGAGCCACCCTCCCCCTCTTCACAAGACTCTTACCAGAGAACAGGACATGGAGTGAAAATCTGCCAGTCTAGGTTTCCTCCAGAAATCCTCTCCTGTTTGTTGCCTAATCTGAAATAAGCTCACCTCTATCCTCTCCGTTTTTGCAGATACAGGGCACAGTGCTATTCAACACTGGAGCTGATCAATTGCTTAATTAACAAAGAGTTTTTAAGACACTGTGAAGTTACCTACCATTCAAAGTAACATCAAAAGAGTCATCATGGCAGACAACCACAGCACACCAGTTACCCACAGACCAGACCTTTCAGGGCCCAAATTGGAGATGTCGAAATGACAATTAGTGGCACCATCATTCCAATTCACCAAATACAATATCATGCCGGATTGAATTGGATGTGAAAAACAAAACCTCCATAGACTGGGACAGTACCACCCTCACTATCCAGCGAGAGAAGTCCACCATCACGTGTACCTGACACATTTTGATACACCCTCATGGGGACCACATATTTGTCAAGACCATGGAAACGGATAAAGGCGACGTAACCAAAATCAATTGGAGCACATGTACTACAAGTCATCTACTTCAAAAAACACAGAAAATTCAACACAAACAAAATCCAATTAGAGATCAGCTAGTCAATGAATTTCCCTCTATTCAAGAATCACTACCAGAGCTGCCCCCTGATTGGGGCACACAACGCCCTCAAGATCAACTAAAAGGTTAGCGTGCCTAAAGCACGGCCAATCCCGCCTCCACCACCATAAGAAGACAACACGCACAAAGCCTACCTTGACAAAGCACTTGAAAGACCTTATCAAGCCTTCAAAGTCACCCTTTGGCCGCTGTACTTTTTTATGGCAAAGAAAGATGGAGGCATCCACCTAGTCACAGACTATAGACCCTCAACAAAGGTCATAATAAAACAGGTATCTGCCCTAATCAATGACCTTTTTGATGCCTAGAGGTCCCAAATCTTCACAAAAATTGATTTGACAGCAGGATATCACCAAATTTGCGTGAAACCTGAAGAATTCCAAAGACCGCGTTTCAAATAAATACAGATCACTTTAGTGTATTTGTCCT
Organism: Entomophthora muscae; assembly: GCA_014839935.2. NCBI lineage: Eukaryota > Fungi > Entomophthoromycota > Entomophthoromycetes > Entomophthorales > Entomophthoraceae > Entomophthora > Entomophthora muscae. Next base: position 426,512 of record QTSX02006443.1, on the reverse strand, counting down.
CAATTTTGGCATGACAAACACTCCAGTACCTTTGTAACTTCATGAATGAAGTATTCAAGGAACATTGGGAAAGAGCAATCATCTACCTGGACAACATCATCATCTATATTCCCAGCCTACAACACAACACTTTGGAACGTCTGCACGCAGTCCTCTGTACCCTCCAAGAAAACCAACTAGTGCCAAACCATTCAAATGTAAGTTCTTCTCAACTGAACTCCCCTTCCTTGGTCATATAGTAGCAGGATGGTATCAAGACAGATCAGAAAAATACGCACTATAACAGAGATGCCAGCCCCAAGACAAGAGCAAGCTCCGCACTTTCCTTGGAATGGTGGCCAATATGTAAGCAGGTCCATCTGACTGGGGCGCCCTAACAGCTCCCTTATCAGCCATCACCAGAGAAATGACCAAGTTTGTCTGGACACCGTTACGGGATCAACATTTCTGCCAGCTGAAGAGTGCACCAGATTTACTGCCCCATTCCCAATACCCTAACTGTAAGGGGGATCTATGGGCTAGAAACTGACACCTCTGATTATGCCATAGGAGGAGTCCTCTGTCCAAACAGCCCAGAAAGACTTCCTTCACCTGTGGCATATAAATCCAGAAAACTATCAGACGGCAAACAAAGATACCTATACACAATGAGGAGTTGGTTGCCATCATACACCTCATGAAATGACATGTTATCTAGAAGGAGCCCAGACGTTCAAAGTGCTCATAACCACAAGTTGTTGATATTCACACAAACACAATAACACACCTTTCAAGAGAACAAGCTAAATGGATGAGCCTCATACAGAGATACATGCAGAATTGTGAATACAAGCCAGGAAGAGATGCTTACTGCAGACGCCTATCAAGACTATACAATAAAACACATCCTCTGCACTGATGGCAACCCCAACTGGCCCATGTTAATCATGGGAAATCTCAGGAAGGGTTCCACCACAGCATACCAATGGACATCAAGAGAGGAGTCCTCAAGAACAAACATCTGTTCAAAAATGTATATGGTACCCTCCACGAATCCTTCAAATGGTGACACTGTACCCTACGTTCTATCCTTTAAGATTGACACAATCCTCCGGTATCAGAGACTTGGGACACACCTGTATGAAACTTATGAATATCTCAATACCAGCTACTGGTGACAGCATGCTAGATAGTATCAGAGAAGTACTGGAAGAAGTGTGAGGTGGCATGTGAAAATACCCTTAAACAAAGCTCACCCAGTCGGTAGTACCTGTATCTATCACACAGCCCTTCAAGGTATAGTTGTTAGATATTGTGGGACCCTATGCCTGGTGAAAGCAAAGGCAAGAAGTACATTACTATAACAGCCATTGATTATGCAACCAGGTGGCTATGGCACAATACAAAAAATACAAAGGCAATGACGTGAGACAATTTGTTGGCAAGGAGATCATAGCTAAGTCTGGAAAGCCCAACCTCTTAATCACAGATGGAGGCACTGAACTCAAAGCTATTGACACCAACATTTATCTTGCCAAAAATAGGGCAAAACACATCACAGCCAGCCCACTTATCACCCACAAGTAAATGGATGTGTAGAACAACTAAACGGCTCTCTAGTAGAAGCCCTCAGTAAGTTATCTGCCAACAGTTAAAAGCCTGGGTTGACATGTTACCAACTGCCTTATGGTCCTGCAGAACACAAGTCAACCACCAATGCAGGCTTAAAGCCTTATGAACTTGTCTATGGTCCAGAAACCCCTCACTTGTCAAACACAACCACAATTACCACAACACCACACTTCAAAGAAGATACCGGACAGCAACCCGGCCAAAAAGTACTACAAGCCAGAAAGGACCAAGAGACAATGGAAAAGCAAGGTTCAACAGGAAGCAATCCCATTTGCAACAAGAAAGGTTTCAAGTTGGAGACAAGATCTGGGTTGTCAATCACAACCAACACAAATTAGACTCAGGATTACGCAGACCAGGCATTTTCATGGAGGTGAAACCCAATAACACCTACCTCATCAAAGGGATTGGAGCTCAAGCCAAACTAAAGGTGTGTACCATAATTGACTTTGTTTGTGTAAGGCAAGAGCAGCTCAACAAATTCAGAGCTCCCTGTTCCTAACGCCAAACTGGATCCAGTATCAAGCCTATACAGATACCACCGAAGAAGGTCCCCAAGGCTCCGCCTTCTAGCACCTAAGGGGGGATGTTGCAACATCTTTGATTACTCCTCTTGGGGAATTAACGCCCCAAGTAAATCACTGGCTTAGCTCACCAAGTGGTTCACCGCAGTCAATAAACTGGTGGCACTGTATCAGTTAACCATCTGCAAGCCAGGATCACTCAAATCCAGATCTAAATGGAACACAACTTGATTAAGCCTCGTGACTCAAAGGGAACATTACTCAGATAAGCCCCACCTGACCTCCCACTGACAGCCTTTTGGACAACATGTGGCTTGTCATGATCTTATATTAACCTATATTCCATATTCAATAAGAAATCTTCTCTTCTTGATATTCCCCTTTATTTTGTTTATTATACTTCCCAGAAGTATAAACTCAGCAACATGAAACCCTAATTTTGAAAAGTGGAAAGCAAGAATTGTGGTGAGGGAATTGATATAACGTAGCCTGGATTCAGATGCAATTTCCTTTATTTCCCCCTATCTATTGTGTGCATCAAATCAATTGGGTGATATGAAACTCAGTGGAATTTGAAGTTATGTAAATCAAAAATGACGTAATCACCCTCTTCCATATTAAAATCACTATTAAAATATTTTATTAAGAGATCCCTTATCAATGTATCCATGTATAGATAAGGTATAAATTACATATATAAAAAGTGTTTTTAAAGAAGCAATGGTAATTAACAATAGTAATGCCTTAGTGGTGTTATTTTAGGTTGGTATTATTATAAGTTTCTTGGATTAATACTATAGGAACATCTTCTGGAAGTATACAAAAGGCTTTAATTTAGTGCTGGTATATGCTTATTTTAGTATGCAATAAGTAACATAAATTGATATGCCATAAATTTAGGATAGTGTAAACATGCTCCACACTAATGGGTTTAATATGTAAATAAAGTTAGTAAAATAAGGTTTAATTAATTTGAATTGCAATGACAAAATCAAGCTACCATATTTTCAGGATGCATAATATAAACTTATAACTGAATTTTAACTATTTTTTATTCCTTTATTTTTTGTGACTCAAAAGTACTAACACAAAAAACAACATCTCAAAATAAACTTGAGATGTTGTTTCCTACCAAATAAAATACTAAATCAAGCTTAGTTAAGTTATAATCCCTGTTTTTTTACCTGAATATAGTTATTTAATTAGAATGTACACTATCCAAATCCCTGTTCATAGATTTTTAATGTCTTAATCAGTTGTTTTGGTTTAAAAAATTCATTTTAGAATCACTGAAATAATTTCTCCCCATTTCCCTCAGATTCTAAGCCATATTTCAACACTCAGTACAATGTTTTTACACTTTATGTTTCAGATCATGTGCCTTATTTTAATACCTTGGTATCATTCTTATTTACAATTAATTTCACGCAACAACTGAGTGGTTTTGTTTACATGTTGAGTGGATATTGTGTTTTATTTTTTATTGATTTTTGACTCACCACACTTGAGTGTATTTCATTGTCAATTCACATAGTAAACATATGCACACCAGAGGATGTCTCAAATGATTTTGTTTGTGATTCCATGTATTTTTTACTGCATTTTGATTATCTCTGGTTGTTTTTTTGGGTTGTTTGTTGCTGTGTTAAGCCATTTCACCTATTAACACCCAAAAGCCCTGTTAACAGGATGTATATTTTACATTGACACTTGGATTTTGCTTAAATCTGAGTCCATTTTGTTTTGATCCAAGTTTTTTTAGCGCCATAGCTGTGAAAACTACTGTATCTACTGTCAAGTATATCCTCACACTTCTTATGCATACTCAGACTAGGTGCATCTTTGCGGTATTCAGAAGTATATACAAGAGAAGTTTGCTCAACTTTTTTATTTACTGTTCTGGATATGATAGCCTTTTGAGCTTTTCTAGTAAGCTTTGGCACCTTGGTATTGACTATCTCTGCTCTTCCAGTATAGACAGCCTGGCTATGGGTTTTTATTGCCACATTCTCTTTTTCACTAGGTATGTTATTGTCTGCTTTGTCTCCCCTGTATACAGGGGCACTGTTAGTAGACCCTCTTGGGCACCTGCAGCCTTGGAGCTCTCTGCTGGGTGCACCTGCATATTGTTTTGGTTGTGTGGAGTTTAGTATAAAAAAATAAAAATTGTTATTCATGTTTTTGCTATATTTTATTTTAGACTTTCTATACTATCTTGGATGCCAAATAGTTACTCTTGTTACCATATTATCTGTGTATTAAGCCTATATATCTGATTTGATTGGCCCAATTTTCTATCATCATCAATTTTAAAAACTTATTTATTTTTGCACAGCTTTTACACCCAAAGAATACATTAAAAGCATCTTCATAAAATATCTTTTTTCAGATTGCATGTCTTTATTTAGACAGATTAGCACTGAGATAGTGTTGACTTTGCACTTTTTATGATTTGCTTTTATGGGTTGTGGATTTGCTTTGATATTGCTCTAATTTTTTGTGCAAGTTTTGCATTACAAGGCTCAACTATTTTGTGCCTGTCTCTAAACATATTAAGCATAATATAAATTTGGATGTGTGTGAGTTGATCTGTTTGTGTTTTGAGATCCAAATCTTACTGCACAGCTATAGTGTGATGTGTGTCTGATATAGATATCCTATTTTTGATTTGGTCCACTCATCAAATGATGAACTTCCATTGATTTGGCTAAAGATATATGTTCAATGCTATATTTTATTTTATGTGTGACTTCAGTTTGCTTCAATGTGATTTTGATGTTTCCATCTCAACAGCTGTGAAATATACAGCAATAAGATGAAAAGCATTGCAGTAAGTTGGTGCATTCATGCAAAAGAATATGAAAATCTTGCATTTTGGCCAGCAGGTTCTGAATCTGCAGTATAGGAAGGCAAGAGCATATAATACTTTAAGCTTTTTAAAGAATCAGCCAAAAGTGGATCATCCTGATACAGGGAGCTATATAAGAGTGATTGGCTGGATAGAGGCTAGAGATACAAGTTGCTACTAGAAGATCTTAAGTTTGAATGTGTCTTGGGCTTCAAGCTTGAGAAACGCTGTCCCAGAGCAGCTAAAAAGAAGAAGGCTTCTTTTAATATTCCCAAAGGAGTAACCAGTCCAGAATTCTGTGAGAAGTTGTGTAAATCTGCTGCCCCCTTTGGCCCTAGATCACACTGTTTTCCCTCAGCGTACCAAAAAATTGAATCAAAAGTCTGGCTAAGCCTTTACACTCTATGGGTGATTTGGCACACACAATTAATGAGCGTTTTGTGTTAGCATATCCTACCAAAGCTTCAACCTCTGCACCTGGGTCCCCCTATTCCACCATGGATGGACTGCTATTTGAATTGGACTGTTAGCTAGCCTGGTGTTGCCCACTTCTCAAGATTATTAGGTCTGCCCAATTAGAGAAAGACACATCAACTCCCATCAATTCAATTACTTCAGTGCCAAATTCCCTGCAGGAATATATGATAGGCAGCAGCCAACCAGAATCCTCTTTGGAAATTAATGCAAAACTTTCCAGTCTCCCTGGAAATGGCCAGCAAAAATTATCCCCTGGCCAATCAGGCCCTTTCACAGCTCCAGATGTCTTGGTCAATTCAAACTCCATTCCCTAAAAGATAAGCAGGTCCATTTTGGATCCCTGCTTATCCATTCCTCAATTTATTAAAGCTTTGAAACTTTAAAACTTTATTTTATTTTTTGTTGGACTTCTTGTAGTCCTGTTACTGAAAGTAAAGTGTTAGTGTTTAGCATTCACTCTTCTTATCTCCCTTGGGTTTATCTGCCTTCTTGTTGTCTACCCGGGTTCCCTAGTGTTAGTGTTAGTGATATTTTTGTTTCTTACCCAACCTACTTTCAAAAACCTAGTTCAAACTTAAGTTCTGGTATTAAATCTTATACAAATACTTACTTGAAGTCCAAAAACTTCTTGCTTTTGCTCTGGTACTGCTTCAAGTTGCTTTACGCTCTAAATTTGCCTCTGCTGTTGTGTTCTTCAGGCGGTTTCAAATCTCCAATCCTTCTGACCACTGCCAAGTGCTCCAAAGCTCCCCTGGGTTTTCTGTTGCTCTCTGTCACCACTAGCGTAAATCACCCCAATCATCTTCAAATTTGGCGCTGGTTTTGGAAATGTTGCTGCCTCTTCTCAGGTTTATGGCTTTTACTCTGGCTCCCGTCCTGGTTATGATCTGGCCTACCTCCCTAGACTTATGGGGGTGGATTGTCTCTTCTGCTCACCATGTAGGTGACAGCTTCTCTGAGCTCTTCCATCTATGGGAGGACCTGCCCTCACGGGCACAAGGTCTCCTGATTGCAGGTGAGAATATAGTGAAGAGTCTTACATGTGATGATATTGGCCTGCTCTCCTCTGAATTGGTTCTAGAGGCACCCACCCAAGGGATTACCCATGCCTCCAAGCCTCCCAAGGAGAAATTTCTGCCTGTCTCTCACAACCTGTTGATGTTTCCTGATCCCACCCCCAAGTGTGCATTCTGGATACTCAGTGGGATGACAATGATGGGCTTGAATGTCTAGCTTCTCCAGCTGTCCTCCACATCCTCCCTATGGACACCTGTTTGAGCGGTCTTGCCAGTCTTTCACTGGTTGGCGTCCTGGTGGTTCATCTCACCCAGTTGGGAGCCAAACTTAGTTATTTTGGTCCCTCTCTCTCATAGGTTGTGCTTCAGGAGGTTTCTAAGGGGGTCTTTCTTATGTTGAATAAAGACTTTCATAACCCCAACTTATTTCTAAGCATTTTGGCCATGAAGTATTTCCTTGGCATCCTCTAACCAAGTTTTGGGCAACAGAAAAAGTACAAAAGTGCTGAAGGAAGTTTTCTAGGAGCCAAGACCCTGATGAAGAATGGAAAATGTTATCCAGAGGGCCCACACTTATAGCCAGAGGATAAGATTGCCTTAGCAGTGAGTTCACCAAGCTCTTTCAGGAGTTGTTTACCCCCAAAGAAGGTAAGACTCAGGCAGATGTCATGATGCATAGTGCAGATGCAAGAATGCTAGTAGGAAAGGGTATGGGGAAGCTTGTAGGGCTTCAAGCAAGATGCAATGCCCTGAGAGTAGAGCTCAGCCCCATGAAGAATGCCACCCAACCCAGCCAGCACCTGGCTTTAATCTAGGACACTCATTGGTGGCCTTCCAGGAGCCAGTGCACCATAATCCCCCTTCCTGGAACAATCTCTTTTACAAAACTGCAGAAGAGGACATTGTTTCCCAAATTTCAGCCATTCACTAGGATTTGATCAACACCTCTGCCAAGCAAGGGAATATCATGAGCGTGAAGCAGGGGCTCACAGAGAAGATGCAATCTCTTGCTCACTATGAGACCTGGAAACCTAAAGGTTGGCCACTTTAAGCTACTCATCAAATGCTGTAAATTTAGGCCCTTCAATATTGCTAAGGAGATAGCTGAGGTTGCCCACAATCTTGAACTCCCCAACAGCAACGTCCATCCAGAGTTCTGTGCCTTGCAATTATGGCCAGTTATCGGGGAAGCCCCATCTTCAAGAGACCGGTATACCCCGCAAATCTGGTGAATCATGAGGTAGAAGCTATCCTCAGTTCAAACAAATCAGCCAACCACTACTACTACCAGGTCAGGTGAAAGGATTTCCCTGCAGAGGCTGGCATCCAGGATCCAAAGAAACCTGTGTAGTTGCCCCAGAACAGGAACTCTGGGAGAGAAGGGCCTTTTTAGAGGAGGGTGATGTGACAACCCCAACCCTTAAAGTTGGATTTTGCCTTTTCCTATTGGATGATAAGACCACCAACCCATCTCTGTTATTAGCCTCCTTAACTATTGTTTTTGTTGGCAGGGTCCTCCTTGACCTGGGGTATATATCCCCAGGGTAAGTTTACCTGGACCCTAACTTGTGTTTCTTATCCTTAATAAAAAACCTTGGCAGCAAAAATCAGGTATATCTATCCTGGAGGTATAGATTATCAGATATCATAATGATGTTGGATTCCCAAAGTTGATCAGCTGGACCAACTCTGAGAAAAATCTGGGGGGATAGCTTGACTTTGACAGTGATTAAATGCTGAGCTTAAGCCTGCCTCAGTCTCCATCTTTATTGATGGCCATCTGGCTAACCATTTGCAATGGGTTTGCAGGATTGTGAAGGTTGTCAAGGCAACAAGGGCTGGGTCTGCTGAATGTGACTCTGGTGTGGACCCTGGTATGGGCACTCCTGCTCAACACATTTGTTGCATTATAGAGTGCTCCCCCTGTCTGTCACAAATGTTCTATGAGCAACAGTTATAGAGAAATGAGAGGAGAGAAGATATAAGAGAATAGTAGCTTTATTTTTTAAAAAAGTGGGAGTTTTATATCCTAAAAGGGGAAGCCATAATGTGACATCTGGTGATAAGAGTGACTTGTGCATGATTGTGGAGTTAGATTGATATTACCTGGATTGCATAACTGAAAGTATCTGTTGGTGATAATGTATGCTATATCAAGCAAGTTCTGATACTGGTTGCTGGCCCTTTTGGGCAACATATTGAGTTTGACCCTGGCCTGATTCAAGGTCAGGGATAACCCCAATCTTAAGAATGATATGGTTGTTGCAGTAGTTAACAAAGCTATGGCGCTAAGCAAAATCAACTCATCTATAAGCAGAATTAGCTTGGATGCAAACAGAATAAAAAATCAATGGATTTATACTGGTTGACAATATTTCTGGGTTCACCTCTATTTTGTTTGCATCTGAGTTGGCTTTGCTTAGTGCCGCAGCTTTGCTAACTACTGTATCTTCTAGGGAAACTTGTAAGTGCTCCATAAAATGCTGTGAGACATGTTGATAGGTAGGGACCTTTATACAACTGTGGTACATGGTTTGGATTTGGTGTTTTTGGCTGAATACTTATTCAACAATATGGGCCAAAGGACTATGGTTTGAACCAACTTCTCTCAGCATCCTTGAAAGCCAATGTACTTTAGATGGGATTGACACGATAGATTGGCGTGCTATAGCTTGGCCAGTAGTCATTTCACTGAGGCAGTTATTTAAGGTACAATGAAAGTAAATTGTATATATATTTAGCTGTTAAATAGATAAAAGGTCGATTGAACACGTTGCTTAGTGGATGGGATTCTGGTTCCCTTAACAATATCTTGATATGTAGGATATTCCTGAATAGTTGACTGGTTATTCTGTATCGAAGGATGGCGGTTGAAACTTTGGTCAGACAAATCTTAGTTGGGGTTATCTTGCTTTCCAAAGAAACTTTGTAAATCGATTTAGACAGTTACAGATGGCTGGATATGGAACTTATTCTGACATATCTTTGAGACCTTCCAGGAGAATCAATGAGTACAAAGAAGAAAGCTTGGGCTGGCTTATAGTTGTTCTAAAACGACAATGCTCTAACTATAATCTCCGTTTTTGAGCAATAATAAGCCGTTCCTACAATCAAAGCTCAAGGCCTTGAGGTCTAATTAAGCAAGAGCTTCATAGCACAAGCTTTAAAGTTTGGTTTAAATTTGGAGGCATGTGCTCAAAAAGTTAATCTTGGCAGCGAGTGGATGGGATTTATCTGAGAAGTTGTTGAGTGTGGAGATTGGTAATTGAGAGGGTTCCTTTGGTTTGGAATTTATTACGCAGCTGGAGCTCAAAGCCCCCTTGGCTCCAAAAAGGGGAGTTGCCTCAGTATGAGATTGTTGCATTTTTGTGATTTCTTGGACTAGCCTGGGTTCTGGAAGTTTAAGTATCAGTCTTATAGCTAAAGCGTCAAGGCTTCTTTTAAGTCTGTTCCCAATCAATCTTGTGAATCCCATCCAGTTAACTCGTACATTCCGATGATGTTTTTTTCGCGTGGCTCCATCGTCTTTCTTTTAAGAATGCTCAGCATCCCCCTTGTGTTTGCTGTTGCTTCAAACTTTGACTGTTCTAGTATCAAAGTTGGCCAGCTTGAATTCAATTTTTCTAGTGTCAATGGGTAAGGTATTTTTATGTGCACTATGACCAGTAGATCCTATCTCTTATATCAAAGCAAATGTTCAAGATTTTTAGTAAAATTATGGCATGGCTGCAGCAACCTCGATTTTTTATTAATTACTATGGGTAGCTAAAAATTCGTAAATAACACTTTAATTTAATCAGTTGCTACCATTACGATCAATTTAGTTGCAACAGTATAGGGGTTCTTTTTTATGAATGGAAAATGGCACTTTTATAGCATTATGCTTTTCATTTTTCTTAGCGGAAGATTTTGGCCTCCGGTGTTATTAGCCCAAACCTAAAATCTATCCTTAGCAACCTGACGATTGCCAAAAACCTCACTACCAAACCGAGCATTGAAGAGATTCGGTACGAAATCAATCCATGCAACCCTTTAGAAAAAGACACATCCCCAGCTGACGAGCAGTGTACCGATGGTACGTTGATATGTCGTAAAGTCGTGGGCTACAGAAAAAACACTAGCTTTGTTTTCACAGTCGAAGAGCTTGCCAAAGGAGCTCCTGAAATCAACTACACCAAAGACACAACAGGAATTTCAGGTACCTTTGGCACTCATAAAATGCAGCTCTTTAAAAACTCACACTGCCAATAATTAAAAGGGAAACTGTTTTAGAGCTCATCTGGAAATACAAGGGAGAAAAGATTGGTGATAAGGAATACCTTACAACAATCACATTTGCTTGTAGCCTCAAGGTATTTGATCATTTATTTAATACTGAGCCCTCCTGTATAGAACAATGTGCCAGTTGTTGAATCTTACAATTCCACCGATTTAAGGCTTACTTGGGAAACTCCATCGGCCTGTGCAAAGTAATTCAATGCGGTCTTGGTTTGACTAACTTTACAGAAGTAGCAAGCCTTCTGGGGAGTCTTCCAAATCCGGCTTCTTCTCGGTTGTTGGCACGCTGTAAGTTGGTGGATTGTCTGAGTCTAACATGGACTCTAGGTTGCTAGTTGGAATCTGTATTTATTTGATTGGTGGCATTTTATTCAACTACTTTGTGGTTGGTGCTCGCGGCCTGTATTTGATTCCAAATCTAGAGTTCTGGCAGGACTTCCCAGGGAATTTTATGGTAAGCTATGCTTCCATCCCGGAAATTCATATATCTAGGCTTTGATTCACCGGTTGGTTACTATGGTTTCTGGACGCAGACGGGGAGGTTATAGTTCTGTATGATGAAACTATAGAACAGAGCACTAGCTTCATATTTTTATACATTATAACAAATTGTTTGCTAGAATATACTGAGGGAATAGATAGCCCTGCTAGATTCCGTCTTTCCTTCTGGTTTGGGTTGTTTGCTGCACAACTATTTTTATTCCCTTGTTGTTTTTTAGATTTTAAATTTTTCGGATTGTCGGCAGCTTAAAAAATCAAAGAGCTAGTTTGTACTAAGCCCATGTAAAGACTCACATCTTATATAGCCATGCTAACATGTCATCACAACTCTAGTATGTATTTTACTGTTTCAGCAATTCAACATACATACATTCATCCATAAGTGTGATTTTGGACTTCAATGGCCACTTAAGATTTCATTGGAAACTTATTTATCTGCATGATAGATTCATCTTTATGTGGCTAAGCCTTAAAAATATTTCCAGACCACCGCATTACAGTAAATACCGTATTATTGCCAGTTCAGCCCTTTTAGAAATGTAAGTGAGATAGTTGTCGTGGATAGACAACCATCCTATGAACACACTCCCTTGGAGTGAAACAATAACTCATATATAGTTAAAGGTGTAGGGTATACTTCAATCCCTTAACTGTCCCTTCCCGCTAGCTGCTTAAATCACAGGACTCTGAATATCTATCAACAGTGCTAAATTCATCAAATCGCCTCAATAGGCATCTCCAGCAGAATTAAATCAAAGCTATCCATGATTTACTTAGCAAACAAGCGTACATATTGGGCTGTACAATAGCTCTACAGGGGTCTATATGATACCCCTATACAATAAACCTTTCTAGCCAAGAAGCCAATCAAATAGGGAAGGCTTGGCCCGATATCGGCTAGGTTAAAGTTATCCCACCACAGCTACCCTGGCAGAACTAAAGGCTACAATCCATCCCTCTTATTGGCTTTATGCTCAAACCGACATCCTCTATACCAACCATCAGATGCTCTACTGCTGTAAAATAAACTACACATAATAGCAGCTTAGCATGGTCAATCTACTCACAAAGCACTTTGATCTGGTGGTGTGGGATAAGTTAGAGCACAAAATCCTGGGCATGAACAACTCACTACAACTATGGCAGGGAACTTTGAGATGCCACCTATGCTCTCAGCCCAGTATATGCCAGGGGCATGATCCTTCAACAAGCCACCCTGCAACCTACAATGCCCCAACCCATATCCTGGGATGATCTCTAAGCAGAAGTTCTAAGGGTAAACCGGTGAGCTAAGTTGTTTAAAGAAAACAATGAGGATATACCAAAAAGATCATGAGCTGCAGTACTAGCAAGAAGCCAACTTGGGAAGAAGTGGTAACAGCTTTTTCACCCATTGGAATACAGCCAAACAAACCAATCAAGGTGGGATTCAAAGAAGGACCTTAAAGCAAACCATCACAGTAAATGTAATGAAAAGTTGTATAAAAGGCTGGTCAAGGGATAGTGACAGAGTTCATGGCCAGCTGTACCATGATGGTAGCAAAGTTATCCAACATAGGAGCCTGGAGCCCCAGATATCCAAGCCTAGTAGAGTTTGTAAGCCCTTCTATATATCTTACTTGGGACAATAAGCTATGCAGAAACAAGTTTCTAAAGAGGAGGGAGCGCCCTGGCCATTGATTGGCCAGTTGAAGTACCTTACCAGCCAGATTCATTGCAAGGAGGTTATATGATTTCCCAATCTAAAAACTTGCAGCAGCCCATAGGCCAAGCCCTACCAACAGATAACAGCAAATACCCGGGTGGGATATCTCAAAGGTAACCGGGCAAGATGTGGGCCAATCCAGATCCAGGAAGGGTTCTAGTGCTTCTGGGAAACACATCTTATTGATGGCCATATTTAGGCCATCCAGGCTAACTAGTGAGTTGGCAGCAGCCCAACAATTCTTGACTCTTGCCCCTGGATATCTTATACCTGTGATGATATTTTTGATCATAACAGAAGCAGAAGTTCCCAGCCCATTGATGGCTCTGATGCTAGGATATTTTAATTCGTACAGCAGTTTTACAACCTGCTGAGATAGCTGAAATCAACTCAGCCTAAAAACAAAGTAAAAATCAAGGAGTTCATATTAAATCACAATAGATCTGGATCCACCTCAATCCCATCTTTATACTGAGTTGATCCTGTTTATCTCATCAGGTTATGAAACTGCTGTGCAAAAATGTTGCAGTGCTCAATCTCTAGCTGTTATAAATGGTACAACTAGATCACTAGCCCTTACCTTGCATTTGTACATAGTTGGGAGTGGTGGCAACATAGAGATGATGGTTACTGACCAAGCCTAGTATTAATTCTTTACCTACCATAAGATAGCTGGCAAAAGCGGCCAATGCAGGATAGCTCCCACTTTTAAAGAAGGCAAGCAATAGATCCTCAGAACTGTTGTTTGATGGCAAGGTGCAATTGGCCCAAGGGCTGCAGCTCAGGAAGCTCTATAGGGATAGAAGCCTTAACTGGACCATTTAGATTTATTCAGCTCTATCCCCTTTGATATATACAGCCAGTTGCCAATGTGATGACAAGCAACTGTGAACAACCTCAATACTATGCTGTATCTGCCCCAGAAAAACTTAGTATATAAAGCTGACCACCGGACTTTTCAGAGCTGCTGAGATAGATGAACAGCCCCAAGTTCTGAGCTCATGGCAGCCGTGCACAAGACAATCTTCAGCAGACCAGATTCTTTTGCCAGCTAAAAATCAACTGCTGGTATTTATCCCTTTCTTTACCTGTGACTTCTATGCACCCTGCACTTGGGTCTGCTGGTCTATCTCACCAGCTCTGAAAATTGCTGCACCTGTCCAGCAAATGTTATGATCCGTACAATGCCTCAGATAAATCAGGCCCACATTGTACCTTTCACACCTGTTGAGATGGAGGAATCAAAGCTGGCTCAGAGCAAGCATAGGTTGCCTATGGAACAGAACTTTATATTACACCCATAACTGGATATATCACCAGAGATAGAGAAGCTGATGTGTAAATCAAATACACCACATGCACATCAATCAAGCAGCCCACCAATTGCCATGCCGTAAGATCAAGCTCTCAAGATGCAAACACCTCATCCCACACATATCTAAACTTCTACCATCTTTACTATGGTCCAATCAGGGCCCAACAAAGTTGTGCGCTACATTGTAAAGCTTGCATACGAGGATAAGGGCAGCACCAACGGATCCACCCCCACAGCTGAACTACCACAGAACCATGCAAGCAGTACCTTATGCAGAGCTGTATAACTCAAGATTTACGGCTGGAAACAAAACTTGGATATGAATTCTCTTAGGCTACTCTTTGGGTGTAAAAGTTGCCCAAGGCCAAAGAAAAGATGAGGCTGAAAGAATAACATTAGTAGGCCCAGTTTAACCGGATCTAGAAGCACACTGCCCAGAAACAGATCATATGCAGTAGGTGTGAGCAATCCAATGCTCTAGTGGACTAAAGATACAAACCATGGTATGTTAAAAATAGGATGGATGGTTCTTAGTTGATTTCAATCGAAAGGTTGGTAGGCTACAACCTCTTGGATACAGCATCTCAAAAAACGCTATCTTGGATATATTTCAAGGTAGTGTTTTTGTGCTAGGGGTAGTGAATTGCTTAAACATAAAACAAATGATAAAATTGTTTCACCATCTATGATCACTCCCTCTCAGGAAAGCAATTCCCTAATTGATTCCCTGATCAATCATTAAGTCAGTGGCACTCTTATCATTTGCCCATCTATTACAGAGATCAAACATCTCAAGTCCTAAATAGAACATTACTTGGATAAGCCCCATGACTACCATGACATACATGGACAGTATATGGTTTCTCATGATACTATGTAATCCCTAAAAATCATATCTAATAAAGTATAATTATCTTCATAATTTCCCTCTTTATCTCATTTTATATACTTCTCAGAACTATATACTCAACAGTGGTAGCACAGGTAGGTTATCCACACCTACACAACTTAAAGGAAAAATTCCTCTACAGAAAATAACCTAGCAGATGGCACTCCCCACCAACTGGAGAAGATATGATGAAGGCCAGGACATGCTCACGGGATATACTGTCTTCAACAGTATCCTTGTACCTACCAAACAGTACAACTTCCTCAGCACACATGGAGGCCTGAACCCACCTCCAGCTTCCAAAACAACCAAAACACCCAACATTGTGTTTCAGCGCCTTTGTTCAGCAGAAATCAGGACGCTCTCAGGAAATCACTGTGAAAATGCCAGCCTCTGGATTCAAAGTACAAAAAACAAGCTCACACAAGTGGGCTACCCCCAAAGATCCTGGGCAAGTTAAGCTGTCTTAAAAGTTACTGGGGCTGCCTCCTGCTTTGTGAGCAACTGGTTTTAACAACATCCTGATCATAATAAAGACTGGGACATGTTCAAGAAAGTCTTCTTGGAAAAGTTTGCCATAAAGGGCTCTGATGTTGTGATCATGACACAGCTCAGAACCTTCAAAGTGACGGGAACTATTAAAAAGTATATTGCCACATACAAAGACATACATGATTGAGCTCCTGACATCATCAATTTTGATGAGGCTGGACCACATTTGGATTTCTACAATGGCCTTTCCACACACATCAGATGCCAGTTTGACATGACTTGCTGTAAGAACCTTGAAGATGTATTCTTGGAAGGGAAACAAGCTGCACAAAAGTCTGACAACCTGCACACAACCAACAAACAAAGGAAGAGTTCCTCAGCAAGAAATAATAGTTGTCCCACCAAACAAGCCAACCGAGCCAATAACTCTCACCCTCAAGGTGGAAGTTGTACAACTCAGGCAAGCCAGATGAGTACTGATACTGTACCTGAGGAGGTAAAAGCTCAGGGAAGTGCTTATGCAAGCCACCCTCTCTCACTTTACAAGACTTGTACAGGGACCAGGACATGGATTCAATCACCATGATCCAAGTACCCTTCAGCATTCCTATACTTTTTGCTACCCAAACTGGAAATAAACGCTTCACATATCATTTCTATTTTTGAAGATACCAAGGCAGCGCACTATTCAAAAATGAAGCTGACCAATCCCTTATTACCAAAAAATGTCAACCTCATGAAACTACCTACAGCCAAAACCAACATCAAAAGAGTTACTATGACAGATAACAGAAGTACACTCATCATCAGAGAGGCAAAACCTTTCCAGACAAAGATAGGGAATGTATAAACTACCCTTGATGGCCCCATCATTCCAATACCTAAATATGACTTAGTGCTTGGTTTATATTGGATGAGAAAGACAAAACCTCACATTAACTGGGATATCACTACCCTCACCATACAGCAAGGAGAAGTACACCACTATGTATATCCAACTCACCTTGACACCCTCATGAGAGATCACATATTTGTAAAGATTACCAAGACAGAAGAGGAAAAGGATCCTAGCAAAATTGACTGGAATACCTGTACATATGAAATCATTCATTTCAAGAATGTAGAGACCTCACATGAACAGGACCCAATACTTCACCGTTTTTTCCAAGAGTTCTATTCAGTATTTTAGGAGAAAGTGCAAGGTTTACAACCTGACAGAGGTACACGGCACTAAATTGACCTAAAAGGAAGCATACCCAAGGCAATTCCCATCTAATAATTGACATCACAAGAAGACAACACACTAAAAATACCTGGATGAAGCCCTGGAAAAGGGAAAAACTTGATCTTTTGAATCCCTTTGGTACAGCCTTCCTTTTCATGCCTAAGAAAAATGAAGGTTTGTGCCTTGTTACCAATTACAGAGAGCTTGATAAGGTCACAATTAAGAACAGGTATTCCCTGCCCCTGATTGATGACCTCTTTGACACTTTGGTAGGATCACAATTCTTTACCAAGGTTGACCTAATCACAGGATATCACCAGATCCAAGTTAAGCCTGAAGACATTCCAAAGACAGCATTCAGGACCAAATTTCAGGGATCCATCCTGCAGTGGGTTCCTGAGAACTTGCAAGCAGATGGCCTGCAGGCCCAAAGGAAGAGACCACCACAGGATGGGTGCTAACTTTACAATATAAGAGAACAATTTTCTGAGCAAGGCCCATTAGTGGGCACCATAGAATCAACTAGTTCAGTAAGTGTTATGCAGATAACTGTCAGGAATAACAATTTGGATGCTCCTAAATCTCAAAATATGGAACCAGAGTTGAACCCTGGACAAAACCCTCTGCGGACCGCCAGACCCATGGGCTGGGAACCCAATAACCCACTACTGATTGATAAAGTTGTTACCAGTCTGCCAGGACCCAAACCCTTAGCTGTCCTGCAGGATTCTGCAAGCAAACCGCCAGTGCAAGATGCCAAGAATTTCCCCAAGGTGCCAACGCCTGACACCAGTGGTTTGCTTGATAAAATGCGCAAGTTTTTCAATGAGAGTTATTCCAAATTCCCCCCAAAGTCCCGGGGGAGGCACTGAACCTGAAGAGGCACCCAATACCCAAATTGACAAACAGAAGGATTCAAAGTCTTCTCATCCTAAAGCGGCTAGTGGCAAACTGCCAGTGCTGAGCGCCACACTGCCATCTGAGACACCCGATGCCAACCCACCCAAGCCCAGAAAACCCAACCAGGAAGTGAATCCTGGCAGTGTGGTATAAATACCTGCCAGGCCAAGATCAACCCCCATTGTCATTTTTAAATAAAGGTTATGAGATATTGGTTTCCCCAATTATTGCCGTATTTTATTCTTGTCATCTGCCAGTTAACTCAAAAATCATCTGACCCCCCTGCTAGCCCGCCAGCTATGTACTGCCTGCCAGGTGCTCCCTTTGGTCCTGTCCATTTCACAGAGTACCCCTTAAAGCCTGAGTACAAGGACTACACCACCAACAATATACTAGCCTGGAATCCCTTGGCCAGAACTACAGAGTTAACCAGATACAACCAAGAAGGCCCTTGGTACATTACCAAACCCCGCCTGTTCAGAGATAAATACAACTTCCTTCCTGCCTACCAAATGGACATGGAGCCACTCGTCACCCCCAAACCAATGCCTGCCTCTGCTGCTGAGCTCCCACTGGACCATACCAGCAAACTTTTTGGATTGTATATATTACTCTCACAGGAGTAATAGATACTATTGTTCCTGCCGCCGGTCCGTGGTTGTGGGTAGGCAAGTCAATGTCTTACCTCATTATGTTAGCACAAATTCTTTGGTGGGCCCTGCCCACCCAGTCTGCAACCCGCCAGTTCCCAAACGCTAGCAAGCCGGCCAATCAGGGTTGGTTCCCTGACAATAACATCAAATAGCTGGGTGGAGGTTGACTCATTAGCAATTACAGTTTCTTTTGGGCAGTCAGACTGTGTGATCAGGGGGGATCTATTGGTACCATGTATGCAGACAGGTAGTTGTACTTGTCACATAACATCAGGGACGCACGGTAATCCAGGTTCTTTCACAACCAATGAGCTCAGTCTCTATGGTTTGGACTTCTGGGTTGAGGAGCAGGATCTTTTCCAAGGTGAAATCTGAATAGGCCAGGTTGAGAGGGTACTCAATAATTTTTACCAGGCTAAAGGGTGCTCCTGATGAACAGTATAACCCAGACAGTTTGTCTGCTGTTTCTTGAGGCTGGCTGGTGAAGTGGATGGAGCTGCAGAAATCAGACTGTAAATAGAAAAGTGTTAAAATTAGATATAGGATGACCTGGGTGAACCAAAGTTTCATATCACTTTAATGTAAAAATAGCAATGAGCAACTTTATGGTGGGCCCAGAGTATAAGTATGCTCATCTGCCATGGGAAAACTTTTTCCAAATCCCTTGGGCTGGATGATAGCATCTAACAGGGTTTGGAAACCCTTGGTGGAATTCAGTTTGGATGATTCTTCATTGGCTGGACTGGGGCAGGAAATCTCAAATTCTTTCTTTGGGGCATAGGATTTGCCATCATCTGGAGGCCCATATTCCTGGGGAAGTTTCTGAAATACTCCTTTAGCGGTGGCCCCAGTTATTTTGGGATCATTACCTGGGTTGGCGCTTCTATTGGCTGGACTAAGAGGATCCTTCTGAGGACATGGTTTGGACACAGAAAGCTCTATGATGGCAAGTCTTGGGGGTTTCTCCAAAGTTGAATCAGTTTCTGATTTGAGCCCAAAAAAATTCAGGCAGCCAGGCAACTGGGCCCATGGGCTGTCAGCCTGCAGAGTCTTGGGGGTTGAGTCTTGTACTGGGGGGTTTCTATGCTAATTGAAAGCAAGAATTTTTCACTTGGGATACCAAATATGGGTTGTTTGAATGTGTAGTTCTTAATTTTGGTATGGCAAACACACTCAGCACCTTTGTCATGTTCATGAACAAGGTGTTTGTACCTCACATTGGGAAGCATGCTCTTGTTTATCTGGACAACATCATTCTGTACAGCCCCAACAAAGAGCAATACTGGAAGGATATTTGTTGGTACTTACCACATTACAAGACAATTAACTAGTGGCTAAACCCATCCAAATGTGAGTTTTTCAGAGAACAATTACTGTTCTTGGGCCACATATTGTCTAAGGACAGGATATAACCTGAAAAGCAGAATATGCAAGCCATCTGCAATATGCTTGCCCAAGGACAAGAGTGAACCAAGAACTTTCCTTAGCATGGTTGCCTATGTGTGTTGTTTCATTCCAGGCTGTGGCATTCTCACAGTGCTTCTGTCATTCATCACAAGTGTTAAATCCAAGTTTGTGTGAACACCTCAACAGGACCTCTGTTTTCTTTAGCTCAAGGAGAAGTTGGTATTGGCCCCCATTCTCCAGTATCCATGAAGGGATGGAGAGTACTAGATTGAAACCAACGCCTCAGGCATCTTTATAAGCAAAGTTCTTTGCATAAAAAAATGATGGAGAATTCTTGCCAGTAACATATGAATCTTAAAAATTGACTGTTGGCAGGTGCCACTACCCAATTCACAGCAAGGAGTTACTTGCAATAGTACACTGCTTGGTTAAGTGGTGCTGCTACTTCAAAAGACAAGAGAAGTTCATTTCCCTCATCAATCACAAATTGCTCATCTATTTCAAAATGCAAGCAACCCTTTCTTATAGACAGGCTAGATGAATGATGTTTCTGAAACAATTTAATATTAACATCTAATACAAACCAGGACCCAAGCTGATCACTGAAGATGCACTATCATAGCTCTATGTACAAGCCTCTAGAAGACAAAATGGATTAGACCCTTATTAACCTCTCCTGGTGCTTTGTAAAAAAGGCAAAGAGTTTTTCCCAGGAACAACAAACATTATCTGTGACATACTCATTGAAATCAAATACTTGTTTGAAAATGTTTACAGGGCATTATACAGAAAATTTTCAGATGAATTAATAATCTCTTATGTCCCCACACATCAAAGAGTAGACATAATCTTCCACTACCACCAGGACCTGGGTCATACCAAGAGTAGAAACTTGTACAAATTCCTAAAGCACAAGTCCTGATGACCCACACTATACAGAAACATAAAAAAGATACTCAACCAATGTGAGGTTTGTGAGAAATTTACCAAGAGCAACACACACCCCAAGTTAGTAATACCTATCCAAACTCAGTTGCCCTTCAAGTTATGGGCCCTGGATATTGTAGGAATCATGTGTCAGGATACCAAGAGTACTGTGGAGCTCCAGTAGGTGAGGGAGGAGTCAAAGCAGGTACTGGCATGGCCCACCAGATGATGGGACCTAACTTTACCAGGTAGTAAAGGGCCTTCCCAGCCACAGCCCAAGGTCCAGAAGCTGGCAAGGCAGAGTCAATCAATCCTGTGAGTGCCAGGTAAAGCACTTCCAGGAATTGACTACTATGTCTAGTGGCATCAGAAGTGGGTGGGGTTGAGATGGTCAGTTTGGGTGTTGGGGGTGGTTCCATGGGGACCAGGTAGGCAGCAGGATTTTTGTACTTCCTGTTGAAGATCAAATGGTAGATAGTGATTGCTTTGCCATCACAGACAATTTGGTAGGGTTCCTTGGGTTTGTTTGGGCGGGTGTACCACTACAAGTCTTCCAAGGTCCAGGGTGTGTGATCAGGATTTGGGGGATACTCAGTGAAATGTACAGGGCCAAATTGAGCATTGGGTGGATAGTAGTAATCAAAGGCTTCAGTTTTGTCAACTGGAGTCTGGCTATCTATCCCAGGGGATGGATGCTGACGCTTGGGTGTATGCATATGGAAGAGTATCAAAAATATGTATGGAAAAAGATTGGCAAACCAAATGTTATAACAACTTTATTTGGTAAGGATGATGATACAAAACTTTTCAGGTGCTTCTGATTTATATACTTACTCACATGCAAGTGCCTCTTGGCATTCTTCTGGTGCTATCTGTGTGACAAGGCTTGACATACCAGGTTCTGCTATTTGGTTGGCTGCTTCATGGTTATTTTTTGGGGTTTTCAAGAACAGTTTTTTGGCTTTTTGGTGGTCCATCTTGGCTTGGCTGGCCATTGGTTCTGGAAGATTTGGCTTCTGGGGTTATGGGGGTTTTCCCAATTTGATCACCTTTTTGGACTAGCTTGAAAGGCTTTCCTGAGGCAAAGGAACTTGATTAAAAAAGGGGTCCTCAATTGGGGACCCCAAATTACTTAATGGAGGGTGGGCTTAAACTGGGTTTACTGGGTAGCTAAAATCATATATAACTGCTTGAGTTGTAGGAGAAATTATTTACATATGTTTTAATTAGAAGAACTTACCTTCTTTTACGTCCAAAGGTGGCTGACAACAAAAAACAAAGTGCTTATAAATTAGTTTGGTTTAATGGCCAATGCTACCGCTCAAAGGGGTCGTTGGACACTTTGCAGTGTCTTGCGGCATCCCCACCTGCGGCAGTGTCAATTAAAGTAAAAAAAAGTAGGAGGCAGATGTAAATTAATCCAATTTGAAATTAAGGTAAGACATTTAAATTTCTATTTATTAACTTAGTGATAATCATTGGAGCTATAAATGAATTCATGAGTAATGATTGGTCAATCCCATCTATTTCTCTACCAAGAAAATAAGGTTAGAATCAACTAAGCAAGGTAATTTTTAGTCAGATACAATACTAACTTTTTCATTTCAAACTTATAGATTCACTTCAAGATAAAATTAAGCTTCAAAATATACATATTATACATATAATATTAACTGTTTTAAGCATAGTAGATCAGGGACTTTAAAGGTAAGTTTAGTTTTAAACTTTCAAAGCTAATCATACTTTAGAAAGGTATTTAAAAAGTTTTAAACAACTAAATCATTTCAAAATTAAAGTTGAAGCTGAAGATCAGGTAAGCATTTCACTCAAATTGCTAACCTTTAAATCCTTATAGATGGACTCTATCTGCAGCAGATTTTGGGTTGGATAAATCACTATTATCAAATCAAATTAACTGACCTAGATTTAAAAACCAGATTTTTGCCCTGAAGTATATTAAGGCTTGGTAAGTATTTTTTATTCTCAAATCTTTTTAAAATAAAGCTGCATTTTATCATTTAACTAATTCCAACAAAATTACTAGCCTTCAAACCCTTTTAGTTGTACTTGGTCCATAGCAGATCTTGGGGTTAGTAAGTTTTATTTTTACTAATTTCCAACCTAGAACAAAAAAACCAGTATTTTGCCCTGAAGCACCCCCTGAGCAGGAAAACTTTGACTTATCACCTTCATTAAGAAACTACACTGTTTCCAACAGCCTGTTTCTCTATCAGGTAAATTTTGTTGATTGTTTTATTAAACTTGCTAATATGTTATAAAAGATCCAAGTTTTTTCCCATGAAGCCAATCTTGGTCTGGGTAAGCTGCTAATTTCAAACTTTGCTAACCTTTTTAAAAAGACTTCATTACCTGCAGCGGCTCCTAAGCAGAGCCACTTTTTGAACTATTACCTTCATTAATAAATTTAAACTGCTCCAAACACTCATTTTTATAGCAGGTAAATGACTATACAAAAAAACAAATCTGCATAATACACACATCTACTATGTCTAATGCTTTATTATAAATTCTCAAAAAACTGAGCCAGGTTTTACACAAAAAACCAAATAAAGATAACTATTTTTTTAAACTCTTTTTCTTTTTTTATACAAAAAATATAAGTTACTACAATGCTTGATTTACACAAAGAATATAACTTTATAAGAAATGCTCATATTTGCACTTTTTAATGTTTTGATAAACTTTAAAGATTTTCTCCCTTTGACTTTTCTATTAAAAAAAGGTACAAATACACTTTAGTATGCTTAAAATAACAGAAATTTTTCACTAATCAGCCTATAATTTTGAGTATACAATAAAGAGATAGAATCCCTGAAGAAGCCCTTATTGGGTTTCTTTGGGGCTTAACTGTGTAACTACAAATTTACACTCATTGTTTCTTTTACAAAGGCTTTGAAAATGGCTAGAGAAAATTTAAACTCAGAGGATCTTAGTGCACACAATCTTCATTATCCTTTAGGCAACCCAGACCAGGGTGGCCAACATCAAACAAACCTCCAATGTTGTATATATTGTCTTTTATATTATGCTACCACTCAATTCCGCCTTCCCAATGGTCGCCGGGTTAGAACATGTAAAATCTGCCGAGACTTCCGAGATCAAGAGCCTGCTAGAAGGGGTGCTACTGTTCCTTAAAACCTTGCTGTTGCAGATCCAGATGCTTTTTTTAGCAAAAGAGATACCTGGGTTCCTTTAAATATAGGTAGGATGGATGCAGTGTGTGGGCAGTGCCAAGCTTTATACTGGGCCTGTGAGGGTACTTGGGTTACTAGACCTACCCGCCTTAGGTTTACCCTTTGCTGCAATGATGGGACCATCCAGCTACCCCCGCTTCAACCTATTCCTGACAAGGTTTATGCCCTGTATACTCAACACACACCCCAAGCAACTAACTTCCTTGAAAATATTTTCCAGTACAATGCTGCCTTGCCAATGAATTCCTTAATTACAGATAATTATTTTTAAAAATTTCCTTACTTGATAACTTATAATTTAACCCTTAACTCTTTTAGAGCAAGATTGCTGCTTGGGAAACAATCCTCAGTATGTCCCTTATTTTATTCATGGTGAGTTATACCATGTGCAGTATTCCCTTTTGCCTACAGAGGGCCACAACCATGTTTACAATCAGCTGTACTTTATTGACCCAGAGCTTGCCTTGCAGCAACGTATGGAGAGAAATCCTGGCCTGAATGAGGAGACACTTAGAATACTTGACCGTGTAGTTTTTCAAGTGAATCCTTTTGTGCAAATATATTGTACTGCCACAGAAATTGTTCAGGAGTATACTCAAACCTATCCTGAGGCTGCAGCTTACCTCCATCATAACTTAAACTTGACAGTTGAAGCAGGTACTGATTGACATACCTATAATTTTCCCCAACAGCCTCAAATTGCTTCTTTAATTCCTGCTGCATTGGCTGCTATAGAGGATAGTGAGTGCAATTGCCGGCATGTACTATTGCGGTTACGGGCTGGGCATACTATAAGAATTGATCCCACAGTTGCCAAATATATGCCCACTCACTATGTTCTTCTCTTTCCCTGGGGTGACTTGGGCTTTAGCTTTGGGATGTATCATATGGAAGAAGGTAGGGCTACACTTTGCCGGCTCAGCATGTGTAACTATTACTGTTATTGTCTCTTTCAGAGAATTACCCAGCCAGCTATTCTTTTTCTTGCCCACCGGCTGTTTTAGCAATTTGTTGTTGATGCCTGGGCCTCCTGTGATATTATCTGCCTGCAGTATATTGAAAGTCATCAAGATGTTTTCAGAGCAGAGCTTTATAACAATCTTACAGACTACTATGCTTGCACTGATATTGCTGACCCACATGAGATGATTGGGCACCAAACAATTCTTCCTTCTTTGCATATTGGTTCCTGTTGTCACATGCAACAGCTCTATCAGGATGTGATGTGCATTGTCCATCACCTTGGAAAGCCAACCCTGTTTATCACATTTACAGCCAATGGTAATTGGGAAGAGATTAGACAAGAACTTGGCCCACATGAGACACCTATGGACTGACCTGATATTGTTGCCCAGGTGTTTCATATTAAGATCAAGGAGCTTATCTGGGTTATGTGGTGTGTATTCTTTGGTCCTTACCTGGAGCACTTTTGTGTTGTGGAATATCAGAAGTAAGGCTTGCCCCATATGCACTGTGTTCTGTTTCTTTGCTCAATGGACAATTTTTTCATTCAGCCTCAGAACATTGACCAACTGATTTGGGCAGAGATCCCCCCAGTGGCTGTTACCCCTTATCACAACAAGCTCATACAATTAGTATTAAGCTATATGATCCACACTTCATGTGATCAAAATCAAAATGCATCCTGCATGCATGAATTCCCAACTGGCCACCGCTGTTCAAAGTACTTTCCAAACCAGTTTAAAAATGAGACGGTCCTACCTGCTAATGGATATCCAAACTATAGGTGTTGTAGCCCCCAGAATGCAATTGGATCAGAGACTGTGACTGGACGCAATAATGTTGCAGTCAACAACAGCTGGGGTTTTCCGTACTCTCCTGCTCTTATCTGGAAGTACAAGGCACACATAAATGTTGAAGTCTGCATGAATCTTTTTACAATCAAGTACATTTTAAAGTACATCTCAAAGGGAGAAGACATGTATACAGCAACAATTGAGGGTCAGGCGCCTTTGGCTGATATTGTGCGCCAACATCCTGATGCTGTCAATAAAAAAGTCTGCCAGCATCTCCATGGTCAATACATTGCCCCACCTAAGGCTGTCTGGGAGCTGATGGAGTTCCCCCATCACTCAATCTATCCTTCTATCATTTGCTTGGCTGTTCATGCTGAGAACCAACAGATGGTTTATTTTGCTCCTGGTGATGATGTCCTCTGCCAAGTAGAAAATCCTCCCAGAACTACCCTTATGGGGTGGATGCTTTATAATGCCGGGAATGAGGATGGCTGTCATCTTTTATATCCAGATTTTCCTCAGCATTATAGTTGTCATGCTGCCACTCAAACCTGGATAAGGCGTCAGCAATGTGCACAGTTTTGCCAGATGTATAATGTTAGCCCAAATCAAGGTGAGTGCTTCTTTGTACATCTTCTTTTAACTATTCAAAGTGGGTGTACAAGCTTTGTGGACCTAAGGACTTTAGGCAAAGGATTACAAAGAAGAACATATCTCACCAACCGCCTAGAATGTGAGGCTTTGGGTTTACTACAAGATGATGCATACTGGATAATTGCCTTTCAGGAGACTGCCAAAACCCACTCTGGCCATAGACAGCAGCTTCTTTTTGTACAGGGCCTTACCTCTGTAGATATCACCAATGACTTGGGTATCTGGAATGAGTTTAGGGAGAGCTTTTATGATGACCTAGAGCACCGGCTGCAGTTTCTGATTGTCCCAGAGGGCCTTACTGATCCCCATCTTGAGTATGGGCTTTTTTTAATTGCCTGTGAGCTTTGTCAGTTTGGTCAAAGCTTGGAAGCTTATCATCTTCCAAACTATCCTCAAGGCTGGGAGGATCCCAGAAACCCTATTCAGGACTTTAATCCTCCAGTTGAACTACATCAAGCTCTCCCAGCCCAACCTAATGCAAATCAACGGGCAGCATTTACCCAAATTACTGAGCAAATTACCTGGGACCCTATCCACGCACACTTCTTCCTTCAAGGTTCTGGAGGTACTGGAAAGACATTCCTTTACCAAGCTCTGGATGCTCATTACCATGATCAGGGTATGCATGTCATCTGTGTTGCTTCAACTGGCTTAGCTGCCAGCCTTTTGCCAATGGGCCAGACTGTCCATTCAACTTTCAAGGTGCCTCTGAACCTAGACAAGAACTCTGTTTGCAACATTGGATATCAATCTCAGCTGGCTACCCAGTTATGTCAGGCATCCTTACTTATATGGGATGAGGCTCTCATGCAACATAAGAATGTTGTACTGGCTGTTGAGCGTACTCTCTGGGATGTTTGCAACAATGAGGCTCTTTTTGGTGGAATCCCAGTGGTTTTTGAGGGTGACTTTAAACAGACTCTTCCGGTGATCCGCCATGGTGGTCATGCCCAGAAGGTTGAAGCTTCCATCCAGCAGTCTAGAATTCAGCCTCATCTTCAGATTTTGTTTCTGAACTATAACATGCGCCTACATCAGACTGAAGAGAATGCAATTTACACTCGGTACCTGGAAGACTTATCATTTAATCCTTGGCTTTATGGATTGATAAATTTACCCCCTGCTATCACTAAGGTTGCTAGATCTGAGCAGCTCACCCAGGACATCTATACTCCTGAACAGCTTCAAGCCTTAACCCCTAATAATGTGGCTGTATTCTTTAAAGGCTGAGCCATCTTAACTGTCACCAACTGCCAAGTTGTCAAGTTTAACTCTAGAATCCTTGACACTTGCCCTGGAGCTTCCTGCATCTATAATGCTGAGAACCGGGCTGATCCAGGGGAAGGGGATGATGCTGATTTGGTTACTGCTGAGGTTATGCAGACCCTTACTTGCAGTAGCTTACCTCTATCTCAACTCACCCTAAAGGTGGGTGTTCCAGTGATGATCCTTTGGAATATTTATGCCTCTGAAGGTCTCTGCAATGGTACAATGGCCATAATAACAACTCTTTTCCAAAATACAATTGAAGTCACAGTTCTATCTGGGGTCTATCAGGGCCACTGTTGTCTGATTCCCCACCTTACAATGGTTGAAGAGGAAGAGTTCCATTTTACTCTACAGCGCTGGCAGTTTCCAATCTGCCTAGGATTTTCCATGGCATTCAACAAATCTCAAGATCAGTCCTTGAGCCACATGGGCATTGATCTCACTCATGACCCCTTTTCTCATGGTCAGCTCTATGTTGCTCTTTCCTGTACTACTGATGTGTGAGGCATTATAGCCTTAATTGATCCAGATCATAATCACAGTCAGACCCAAAATGTTGTACATCCAGAAGTCCTTCTCTGCCAAGATCCTCAGCCTGAAAAAGCCTTTAAATACCTTTTTAGCACAATAAACTTTTTATTTACAAACAATATCAATAAATTCTGAAAACTCTCTTCATAATAACGTTATAACACTAAAAATTTAAAATGCTATTAAAAAGCAACTATTAACGTCTATATCACAGAATAATTTATAAACTGAAAACACATACCAGTGGGCTGCTGTAAAAGAGTGAAGCTGAGCGTAGCACAGCTTTGCTCTTTTGGCAGCCTGCTTGACACATCTTTTCTTTTACCAGATTACCATATAGAGTATATTATTTTATCATATAGAGTATAAGATGAGAATTTCATAAGTTCACAATCTAAAAAAACAACATTTAGTTTTTCTCTGTGATACAGGGACATGTATCCAGCAGGATGCCATAAAAGGGCAAAGCGGGCAAGCTTAGCTTTGCTCTTTTGGCATCCTGCCTGCCACACCACGCTTGTTAGCCTGCCCAGGCCCAGCCAAACTCATCAAGGCTTGGGCATAGCTTTTGAGGCCCAGAATGGGCCCCGCAGCTACTATCAGGGAAGGAATGGTTTCTGCACCTGGATTTGCTTTTAAAAGCAAAAATCCAGCTGCAGGTGAATCTCCCCGCCCACTAGCCCCGCCTGGTGGCTAGGAGCAGGAATCAAACCCGCTTGGGGCTTTGAACATGTTACTTCCGTAATATCATGCCAGAAAAGCACAACAACAAGAATTAACTAACCACTATCATTGGCTTTGTCACACAATGGCCAGTGGCACAGGCTGTCAAAGCCCACATCAATAACAATGGTTAAAGATTCATAGGAAAAAAATCATCAAAAAAATTGGAAATCCAGAATTGTTGATTACAGATGAAGGCAAAAAATTAGCCTTCAATGACACCAATATATACCTGGCAAAGCAGGAGTGAAACACACAGTAACAATGCCCCTCCATCATCAGAACAACAACAGGGTAGAGTGGTCAAATGATAGCTTAGTGAAAGCCCTTGCCAAGCTCACTGCTGAAACCCCTGAAGATTGGTCAAATCAGTTACTGAGTGCTCTCCTTGTTTACCTTACCTGAGTGAACAGATCTACTGGAAATTGCCTCTTTGAACTAGCTTATGGTACAAAGCTAAAAATAGTTCACACCCTAACAGGGCTCAAGTTAGTGATAAGGAGCGCCTTTTGGGGAAGCTTCAAATATGGAATTAAGAAAGAAGAAAAGTATATTTTATTGGATAATACTTTAGACTTATATAGACTTGACTGTGGCGGGGATTTAGTTGAATCAAACCTAGGGGTTGTTCATGTACAAGATGAGTTTGAGCCACTATATACTTGGACAGTCAGGTGATATTATTTGGTTACCATTCTTGGTATGTCAAATGGTATATTGGAAGGGGACCAAATCGGGCAATGGCTGGATGTTAAGTAGGTTGGCAGTAGCCAGAATGCTTGTACATCCAGACCCTCAACACACACCCCTTAAGGGGTTACTCTGGTGCATCAGGAGGGGGCTTTTTTTCACGGCTGCCGCCTGATGCTCCTGGAGCTTTTTACTAGTTGGAATCAGTCTGTTCAAGTGCTCTCCTTTACTGAGGCGGAGACGGGTTCTGTGGTATTTCTTGATAATTGGGTTTTTGGCACCTTGGAATTTTACTAGGTAGGTGTTGTGTTCTGGTCTGTATTTGATGACTCTTCCTGGTCCCTGGTGTAATGAGTCTAGTTTCTTTCTGTTGCCAGCTAGAATCCAGATGGGGGAGTCAATGGGAAGTGGTTCCTCTGTGGAGGTTACCTTTTGTGTTTTGAGCCTCTTTATTTCTGCTATTTTAGCTTTGAGGCGGATGTGTTGTAGATTTGGTGCTTGTTTTACTATGGGAGGTTTCCCCATGAGGATCTTTATGTATGGCTTCTTGTTGCAGGTGATTATTTCTGGTTTGTACCTGTAGGTTAGCTCAAACGGTGAATAGCCTGTCCCTTGATTGATGCAGACTTGGGATACTAGTAATGCATGTTTCACGTATAGTGGCCTGTGTCTTTGACTTTGTCATCCATTATTTTCTCTAGGGTCCTGATAAGGCTGCCGTTGAGGTGTTCCACTCTGCCTTTGGCCTGTGGCCTGTATGGAGAGGTTGTGGAGTGTTTAATGTTTTTGGATTTTAAGTTGACATTTACTATGTGGCCTGATAACTTGGTTGCTCCATCAGTTATGATATAGTCTGGAGTGCCGTAGTTGGCTATGATTGCTTTGTTAATGAAATGGTTGATGGTTTCTGCTTTATGGTCCTTTTTTACCCAGCATATGGGCCAGCGTGTGGCAAAGTTGATAGCTACAATTAGGAAATGCTGGTTTTTCTTTGTTTCTGGGAAGGGCCCCACTACGTCTAGCCCCCAAACCTTAAATGGTTCAGGGCTTGGTACTGGGTTGACTGTTGGCTGAGGAGCCTTTGTACTGGTGTATTTCTTGCACACTGTGCACTTTTTCAGAACATTAACTATATCCTGCTTGAGGTTGGGCCACCATACTATCTCTTTTAGTGTGAGGTATAGGTTTTTAGCCTTTGTATGGCCTAGTAGGTGATGATGTCTTAATATAGTGTTAACCCTTTGTGAAAGTGGGATGTACAGGACATGTTTGTCATTAATAATTTGGTATATCATGCCATTTGATACATGGAAATATTTTTTGTTTCTTGCTAATGTATTGTGGGTCAGTTGATGTGTTGAGGGGTCTTTCCCTTTGGTTTTATACTCAGTGTTGTACAGGTTTGGCCAGTCAGGGTCCAGGTGGTCTGGGTGATCCTCTCTAGGCTGGCATAGTCTAGAGAGAGCATCAGCCATGACCAGCTCTGCCCCATTTTTTATTGGATGTCCAAGTTAAGCTGTTCCAGCAAGGACATCCATTTGGCTTGCTGCCGTGCAAGTGTGTTCTGAGTTTTGAAATAGATTAAGGATTTATGGTCAGTTAGTACTCGGACGTTTAAATGTCCTTCCAGATAACATCTACATTTTTTGTCTGTGTGGTATATTGCTAGCAATTCCTTATTGTGTATTGGGTATCTCTTCTCAGTATTAGTTAGTTTTCTGATTTTGTAACATACTGGCAGGAAGTCTTGCTGCCCTGGCTGGCAGATGCGCAGGACTGCGCCAATGGCGGTGCCGCTGGCATTTGACCCAAGCTTGTAGCACCTGTTATTATTGGGGTATTGAAAGATTGGTGCTTTGATCAAAGCTTGTTTTAATAATTGGAAATTCTTGTCTCATTCTGGGTTCCAGATGAATTTCTTTTTGGCATTACCATTGGTTAAGTCATTGATTAGTGTGGTTAGTTTTCCGCAGTATTTGATGTATTTCCTTAGGTAAGCAACCATACCAAGAAAGCATCTAACTTGTTTAACAGAGGTGGGGCGTTGCATGTTATTTATGGCTTCAATTTTGTCTGGATCTGCTTTGATGCCACTTTCAGAGACAATGTGGCCCAAGAACAGGAGTTCCTTTTCCATAAATTGGCACTTACTTGGTTTTGCATAAAGTTTGTGCTTTGCAAGTCAATTGAGTGTCTTGCAGACATGTGTGAGGTGTTCCTCTTTTGTTTTTGAGAATATGATGATATTGTCAAGGTAGCATGATGTATTTGAGAGACCGTTTAGTGCTTGGTTCATCATGGTGACAAACGTTGCGAGAGTGTTGGCCATCCCAAAGTTCATTACCCTACACTCAAAGGATCCAAATTGTGTACAGAACGCAGTTTTTGGTATGTCCTTTTCCTTTACTTCAACTTGGTTGTAACCTGAGGTGAGGTCAATTTTGGAGAAAAATTTGGCTCCTGAGAGTCTTCCAAACAGATCCTCTATAAGTGGAAGAGAGTATTTATTCTTTACTGTGCTTGCATTTAGTGCTCTGTAGTCAATTACTAGACGCAGAGTGCCTTCCTTTTTCTTTACAAAGAATACTGCTGCCCTATGAGGATTCAGACAGGCAAATGAATCCTTTTGCTAGATTGTCCTCAATATGGGTTTTGAGGGTTTGGGTCTCCATGGGGGAGAGTCTGTAGAGGGATACAGGTTTAGGCATGGCCTTACATAAGTCAATGCCATGTTTGACCTCTTGTTTGGGAGGTAGCTCAGTGAGTTCTTCCTTGAATACATGGGTGTATTCATTTAGGAGTGCCACAAGTTCTGGGCATTGGAACTTGGTTGTTTGCATGTTATTGAACTCAGTGTACCTCATTATGTGGAGGTTACTATCTTTGGCTAGACGTTCTGAGTCATCTTGGTTTATGACCTGGACAAATACTGTGTCTCTTAGAATGAGGTCATCGGGTTCTTTGAGGATGTTCAAGTTGACTTCATTGCGTTTGATGGTCATGGTTTTTGCTTTCAAATATAAGCTGGGGTTCACTTGGGTGAACCAGTCCATGCCTGCTACAATGTTGTGGTTTATGTTGTTCATGACAAGTTCTTTGATGGACGTTTGTATGCCTTGGAGGTCAATTCTGAAGGGAGTTGTTTTTCCTTCAAGTAGAACCTTTAATTTGTCTGTCATTCTGGTGTATTTGAAGTTGGATTTGACAACTGGTATTTTGTACTTGGTTAAAAATGGTTTGCTAACCATAGTATTTTGTGCACCAGAGTCAAATAAAATTTTATCTGTATGAGATTTATAAGTTCATGGGTATACAAGAAGCTGTGAGTGATCTTTAATTTTTAAGTTCATAAAAATGGAGGATTGCAGGACACGTGAGATGCAAGCAGCAAAGTTTGTGCCTTGGTACAATTTCTTGTCAAGTTGGGGGACAGGGGCACTTAAGCCTGTTCTCCCTTCTCTTTTCTGTGTTCCTCTGTTTTGAGACCTTCAAGGTCAGAGAATGTGGGGTCAGATTCATAGCGGGTTGCTACTTTATCATTTTTAACTTTGGCAGTGTCCTCTTTCTTGGGACGGGAGTGGTTTGCGCTTTGGCTGTGATTGCCATTGTTGTGATTGGAGTTGCCGTTGTTATGATTGATGTTCTGGCGTTTATTGCCATTGGAGTTTTCTCTGCCATTACTTTTTGAGGAGCATTTGCCGTTGTGTGCAGCATATTCCATGTTTGCACGTTTTTCTGTGTGCTTGGCTTCTGCAATGAGCGCAGGCATGGAGGTGTTGGCCTCTGGGTGGATGAGGGCAGCAACAGAGGGTTTCATTCTGTTGATGAATGATGCTCTGGTATGTACGTTGTCAGCTTGTGCTGGGTTTTGGATTTTGTGACGTATTTCCTCAAATTTGTTGGCATAAGCTGTGATAGTGGTCTTCTGCGGAAGATCACTGAGCTGTATTGTGATGTCTTGGAGGGATTCAGTGACGCAGAAATTGTGTGATGTCCGCTTTGAACTCTTCCCAGTTGTCAAGCTGGTTGTCAGTTTGTGAGCCAACTGGCAACAGCACCCATGTTGACACTAAAAATGTTTACAGTGGCCATGTTGACACTTTTAATGTCAACACTATAGTAAAGTGACGACCTGGTTTTACTAAATGTCGTTTCCTGGATGTCAACACTTTTTTTAATTAACAAAACACTTTACTCTGAACATTTTTAATATAAAAAATATTTTAAAAACATTATTATACTAAAATGACCACAGAGAATTCAAAACTGCAATAAAAAATACCATAAGTAATAAGAATAAGGAGATATAAGCAAGTATTTTTCAATTTACTATGTAATTTACACTCTTTACTATAAAAATATTTTTTATTCCCATAAAAATTAAAGTTTCAATGAACCAAAAAAAAGATATTTTATATATTATAATAACTACAAAATATAAAAAAATCTAATTTTAATTTATTATACTTTATATAAGCATACCTAAAATTATCTCATAGCTTAAAGATAAATTAACAAAATATAAGATATTTCTTACAAAACCACATTGAAACTGTATCTGAAACTTACCATTTATACCTAAAAAGATTAGTACTATCCAAAAAAATTAAAAAATTAAAAGTTTAAAAGTAAAAAATATATAGGCAAAGCAAAGAAAAGTTTATTTGGCTAATTAAAGCCACCAGCAAGAGCAGTGGCAACATCTTCAAGGTATTTCTTAATCTCTGCCACCTTATACTTTTTTTGACCATCTTCTGCACGTCCTCCTGGTAGTTTTGCTCCTTGGACTTCCTCTTATTGTGGGCCACCCGGTTGGCCAGGCCGCAAAACTTGGAGACAGTCCGGGCCTGCTCCTCTTGTAGCTTAGAAAAGAATTTGTTATACTTGGGGTTGGTCCCAAACTTCACCTTCAGGTGCTTATGCCAAACCTCAAGGCTAGAGGTGGTCTTTGTCTCCCCCTTGAGGCAGGCCTCTTGACAGTGCCAAGGGGCAGTGAACCTGCTCTTACCTCTCCGGGAAGTCACCTTCTTGCCCACACATTGGCGCTCAAAGTAATCCAGGTAGCCTTTGAAGATGATGGAGTGCTTCTTCATGTAAGCATCCTCCAGGAGGGCCTCAAAGCCAAGCCCAGTATGCTCTAGGCGCACAAAAGCCAAGGCAGCAAACTGAGTCAGGGCAAAGTGGCACTTTCCCTTACCATTGTTAAGATACTTCTTGAAAAGGTCCTTCTCACTCTTGAGATTCTTGACAAGGGCCTGCCTAAAAAGGAAGAAGCAGCCCTGGACTTCTCCATTGAAGGTGGCCTGGAAGGCTCTGGACTGAGCCTGCTCAAAGTCCATTATGATAACCTTTGGCCTAAGTGAGCGTGCATGAGCTAGCTGCTCAGCAGCTATGGTTGACTCATCTTTCTCAGCGGAGGAGGGATTTGCCCTTATGGCATGGGTGGGAGGGGGGCTGGTTGGTGGGAAGGGAGCTCAAAGCATCCCGGACAATCTTGAAGGCTCTGGTGTAGACTTCAGTCTTGGCACCAGGAATGAGAAAGAACACAAGGGGGATGACCTGGTCATTAAACTGCCTATGCAGGACTCAAAGCTTCTTGAAGAGAGAGGGGCAAGTAGCAAATGTGCCGTCACACAGCCAGGTGGTAGCAGTGTTCAGCTGCTCCAGGTTTTGGGTTTTGGTGTAGACTATAATCCTATCCTCCACTTCCTGCCCATTGTCATGGAGCAGGAACATCTCACCATCCTCCGTCTTCTTGAGGGCATCTGTGAGGATAAGGTCCTTGATGCTGGTGGCACTCTTGGCCAGAGGATTGGAGGCTTGACGCCTATCACTTACAAACTTGACCAACTGATTGTGAGTTGGAACTCTCTTCAAGTTGGTTGGGGAGAGGTACTTGCAAGCAAGCACGGCCAGCTGGGTGGCAGAAAGATCTTTGAAGGTGGGCATCACCTGCACCAGATACCACTTGAGAAGGCGGGCTATGGTGATGTTGGGCATGATGCAGGTATGTTTGCCCTTAATGGTTTGGACCAGGTCCCAGCGCTCAGTGTTGAGCCGCACTGGGCAGGAGCAGTCCTCACAGGTGTAATGGTGGCTCTTGAAGCCCCGGTTGGCATTGTTGCAGCTGAAGATATACCCGTTGGCCACCATGGCCAGCCCACTCTTTACGCTCATGATTGGGAAGTATTTGGGCAATTAAGAGGGAACCTTGGATTTGCCGTCAATTTTGTAGATGTTGTGGGCCAACAGAGGGTCCCAAGGGCCAGCAGGAGCATGGCGGAAGCCAGGGAAGTAATTGGGACAGGGCTTTGAATCATCCCCAGATGAGCTTGAAGGGGGGAGTTTGATGGGGGTGGGAAAGCAGAAGGGGGCTTATTGTGGTGCTCCTCATGTGCAGGAGACTTATCTTTGGGGGGGTCTTTTTGCCTTGCCGCTTTTTCTTGGTTGGCTCCTCGTCAGAAGCCAAGTTGTAGAAACTGTGCTCTGTAAGAGAGCCATCAGTTTCCTCTCCCCCAGTGGAGTGAGCAGGGCTCTTCTCAGGAGAGGGCTCAGGGGAGGGCTTTGGGGATGGTTTGGGGGTGGCCTTCTTTGATGAGACAGGCTTCTTTTTGGTGGGGTTGGTTGGCTTTGAAGGACGCTTGGTTCCTTTGGGCTGTTTGGAAGTGTTCTTGTCCTAAAATAATAAGTAAAATAGTTTAAAATAAAGCAATGTATGTAAAAACAAACAAAACAACTTAAAAAGCATAATATACAAAAAGTAAATCTTAGATGGCTTTTATTGGTATTTAAAAGTTAAAAAATACTTGTATAGTTTTTCTTTTATTATAGTTTTAAATAAAAAATTAAAAGTTAAGATATTTATGTGAAAGTATTATATTTAAATATAGATTTTAATTTAGAAATTAGAAAATATGAAAGAGCAAAGTCAAAAATACAATATATCAAAAAATGAAAAGTTTTATTATGTAAAACATAAAGTTTTATATGTGAGAACTGAAAAGTGTCGACATTATGAGTGACAATTAGTAAAAAAAGCTGAATCCTCACTGTCAATTACAAAAATTGTAGACATTATTTTTGATGACATTGTCACTGTCAACATTTTTTTAAAAATTTACTATGTTTTTTCATAGTATGCTTAATTAAATTTAAGCGGGCTAGTAAAAATTAACTGTTTTCTATGTATTTTTGTTCACATATAAAAATTAAAAAAAAACATATAAAAATAAGTTGAAAAAGTCTCAAGGTTCTTTATTTCTTTATTAAAAATTATATTTTGGGGTGATAATATGATATTTTACCATTGCACTTATATGAAGTTGTTAAGAAGTTGTATTCAAGTATTGAAAAAGGTAAAATGTCGACAACGTCACTTACAACATTCTTTATATGAGGTGGCATATTAATCTAGGCTTAATTGCACCACTCTAATTTTCTTAACTCCACCCCAGGGGATGATCACAAGCAAATAAACAACATTTAAGAGTGTCAACATTATTTTTAATAATAAATTCTATAGTAACTTACATAGTAACTCACACTTAAATTATTGGATCATTGTTAGCCACCAATCCACTTAATGTATTAAAGCCGTAATAAGTGCCACATAAATATTTATAACATGAACATTTCAACAATCAACTGTATGCGCACTGTCTTTTTCAATATAATAATTCAATTAAAAAAATATTTTTAGATGCACACTTTTTTTACTGTAGATGTTTCAGTTTTGTTATTAAAAATAAGTTATGCTTAAAAAGTGTCAACATTGACACCTTAACGTCGTGAAAACAAATAAAAAATAAACTAATTTTTATTAGTAAAAGTAAAGGAAAAATCTGGTTAAATTGAGTTTTTTATTAAGCTTAATATTAAATTGTGTCAAGATGGCCACAATTTTGTTGTGTTTTCTGGGTTTGCACCCCTGAACGCTTTTAAAAAAGAATTAAGCTAGCGCAACTAGCAAAAAACATAGGAGATTTAGAGTTTTGAGTTGACAGTGGCCATGTCAAAAAAGTGTTGACATGGGCGCTGTTGCCAGCCAACCCAGGTGGCAAACCAGTTAGCTGTGGCCTTGTACAGGCGCTTGCTGGCTTTCTGGACCCATTTCTCATGAGGGATGCAGCTGGCGCAGAGTTTGATGGCTGTGTGGTCTAGCTAGTTGATGATGTTTTCTTTGTTTTTACCAAAAAACTTGTCAATACCAATGTATTTGGTGTTGGTCACTTCACCTGTGATAGGTGGTTGTGTGTTTGTTTGTGGTTGAAGAGAGCAACTGTATTGAATAATCTTGGTACATGCTTTGGGCATGACCAGACCTTTGAATATGGTGCATTCACTAGGTATATCTTCATCAATGTTGTGGGCATGGAAGTACGTTTTCCAGGTCTCCTGGGATGTGGCCTGGTTGAGTATGTGAGCAAAGGTGGGCAGGTTTTGGTCAGTCATTTTCTCTTTCATGGGTGTGATCAAAAAACCATAGCTGCTACCAGTGATAAGGAGCGCCTTTTGGGGAAGCTTCAAATATGAAATTAAGAAAGAAGAGAAGTATATTTTATTGGATAATACTTTAGACTTATATAGAGTTGACTGTAGCAGGGATTTAGTTGGATTGAACCTAGGGGTTGGTCATGTGCGAGATGGGTTTGAGCCACTGGATACTTGGACAGTCAGGTGATATTGCTTGATTACCATTTTTGGTATGTCAAACAGTATATTGGAAGGGGACCAAATCGGGCAATGTCTGGATGTTAAGTAGGTTGGCGGTAGCCAGAATGCTTGTACATCCAGACCCTCGACATTAGTAATGCCCAAGCAAGTTTCACCCAGATCTAATCCTCAAGTCCTTCAAGACAATGTTGATCAATCAACCAGGGAAGAAAATTTTCTACAAAATATGCTTGTTTCTCTGAAAGAGAGACATTAAATGCAAGATGAGGTCTGGGTAATGAACACTGACAAGAGCAAATTACAACCTGAGAAAATAAACCCTGTCATTTTCTTAAAGATAAATGACAACAATACTTACCTGGTACAAGGCTTGGGCATGAGAAAATAGGGCAAGATCCTACATCACAATAGGCTTTGACCATGTAAGGCCCCCAGAAGCAACACAAGACCATCATCCCAGCAACCGAGCAACAGCTGATAAAGTATGGAGCCCACACTCCTGACAACCTTCCCACAGACCTTCCAACAGAGGAAGCCAACCTTCAGCTGGGGGTGTTAAAACAGCAGGGTCAACTCCCCAGAAAAGTTCTGCATAAGAGACCCTGTATCACTCACATTGACTTTCTCATAACCCAAATATGAAAGTCAACTCATATTTCCAAACAAGGCACCAAGACCCAGTGATAATCCTTACTTGGTGGACAGCTTGTTTTGGGACTTGACTCCTTACAAGGATCATGCCACCCCCTGTCCAATCCAATTGACTGATCATCACAATCATGTTCCTCTTAAAATGATTCTCCCAAACTATATAACCAATATCTCCCAATAAAGATAATTATCTAGTTCCCAAATATTTTCCCCTTGTAACTTGCTAATACAGCACAGTTATAACAATACGGTTAGTTGATTATGTGATTTCTGTAATAGTCTGGCTTGAATTGAATATATTCAGGTTATAGACTCTAATTAGAAACAGAATTTCAGCTGGTGGCTCATGAATAACATCCTTACCCTACAAGTATCACAGGGTCTCATAAATCAGGAAACTGGTTTATAGAGGCTGGGATAGCCATGCTAGGTTTGAAGTATGGTAGATAGGCTGATAGCTACCTGTTTTGTTTGAGGTGAAGTATAAATATATTTTGTTTGGGATTGAATAAAATGGTTTAAATTGTAATATTAGGTTTCAGTTAACTTGTTGAGATCTAAAGGAATGTGCTAAGGATGGTTGAAGAATGAGTTGTAAATTGAAAGAATTTTTGCTTTTTTGGGCCTATTGCATCTTCAGCGTCTTGAATGAGTTCTAATTGATGGATATGGATCATATTAAATTGCGATCATTGGTTGTTCAAAGTTAAAAAAACATCTAGTATATGGACATGATTATCAGATATGAACACCATTATTAATTAAATGTTTTGACAATCCTCTATTTATGTTACCTTTATTTCATGACCTAACTTTTAAAAGATGATGTGGTTTTCACGATTTGTTAAAATAAACTACATTTCAAAACTATGATAATGACGCCATCTCGTCAAAAATCGGTTCATAGAAAAAAGGTAGGTACCAAGGGATTATAGTTAAACATGTTAGAATTGAAATTTGCTTACAAACATCTATAATATTACTAATTAATTGATTTAAATGTTTGCTATAGGTTATGAGCATTATACATTCAGTTAGTCCCAGTAGAACCAAACCCATTCTCGCCTCGGGAAGTGGCATTGAGCTCTTCTACCAGAATAGGCTCAGGAGTCATTATTTTCTCAAGGATAAGTTGGGCAATTCTATCGCCAATGTTGATAACAAAGTCCGAGTCGCCGTGATTAAACAGAATCACTTTGACTTCTCCCTGTAAATAAGGATAAGAGCTTTTTAGTGGGAGTACCGTATAGTCTTCGTCAATGACACCAGCTCCAGTGTCGATACCATGCTTAAAGGTCAATCCAGAGCGAGGAGCAACTCGTCCATAGGTTCCTGAAGGAACTTTGATGGACACACCTGTCTCTACAGCTGCCCGCCCACCTTTAGGAATAGTTATTTCCTGTGAGCTAGAAAAATAATTAACCCAGTATTGATGTAGGGGATAGATAGTGCCATAATTGACTTCCAACTCATCATACCTAAATATGTCATATCCAGCTGCTAGGAGAGAACCACGCTTGGGAACTTGAGCCTTTTCGTTCAAAAGCTTAACTTGGGATTGAGAGGCAGGCAAAATGCCGGACTCGATGGAAGCCTAAATGATGCCAGATCAGCTTGAATCTTGACTATAAAAATAATACTCTTAATTTTTTGGGCTGGGGAGAGGAAACCATCTTATTGGGCGTTGTTTTAGCGAGTTGCAAAATTCTATGCAGAAAAAACTTAATATTCGACCTGACCAGCTAAAGGAATAAAAATTGAAGGGAATCAAGAAAGGCTGTGTAGCATTATATGCTTACAGCGAAATCTCGTGATCGTATCCAAATTAAAAGGTTGAATGTAAATAATTCCACAATTGATTTGGGTTGTTTTTTGGGCATATAACTTTGTTTTAATCGACTTTGATAAGTCTGGATTTAAAATCGAGTCAGATTGAAAATTGATCAAAAAATTCAGAATAACACGGCCTGGGCCAATAGGAAGCTTGATAAGAAATTCTCACAGTTCGACTCGGCCTCCAACGTAGTTTGATTAAGATGTTTTTCATTTCAAGAAGTTGGTAGAATAGAAAAACATTTTTACTGTAACAATCATCGAAACAACTTAAAATGTACTTTTTAATATTTTAAAATGATCAGTGGAATACGGGCTTTCAAACTGTGCTATTTTTATAATTTTTAGGGAAACTTTCTTTGCTTGCGGATTTGCAAATTCAACAAAATAAAGATGTATGTTAAAAATATACTGACTTGATAATACCTAATAAGATGGGTGTATTTTTTTATAAATACCCCGCATTTGATCTAGTTTGAGGTCAACCGTAAAATTATAGTCTGATATTGGATAATTTTATAAGTTTACAATGAAAGTGGTTTGGGGTTCAAACATCAAGCCTTAGCAAAAAATTAGATTTGAATTAAAATTTTATACAGAAAACCGAATTTAAAATCTGACTTGCCAAGTGAAACAAACCTACTGCTGTGATGATCTCACTATCAGCTCCAATAGATGATATATGATAACTCTTATCCGTGAGCTTTAAATTGCGCCTGCCTCTTGATAATAAAACAACTCTTTATTCTGTAGCTTGTATTTAATTCTCATTTTAGTTTCTTCAGCTATTGGTGCTTTGGGCTCTGCCTGACTGCCATTAATGTTATTGATGGCTCAACTGTGGTTATTCTCCTGTAGACTAAATATATGATATTTGTAAATCAACATAGCAATTTTTTGAAGATAACACTGGGAGTGAGGGCTGCATAAATCCGTGTTCAATGCTTTTGATGGAGCATTCATGTACCAAAAACATGGTTTTAAATTTACTCTGCATATCCTTGAGGCTTGCTTTCAAGGTCTTAGTGAGGAAACCCTCTTTCTTCTTAGTTTCAGTGGTGAAGAGATTTCATCTATAAGTGAGTTTCACTTTTTCATCAAGCTCATATTCTACATAAGTGGTGCAGTGTATGAAACCCAAATTGTATGATTTTTCTAAGGTTTCAGGGTTGGCTTTACAAATGAGTCCAGCCTATGCAGATAAACAGTTGAAGGCATCCCAAAAGCCAATCTTTGAGTATACTTGGGCTCTCATGAGGACATCACATAAGTTATTAGTGTTATTAATTAGATATTTATTCTTCACTGTGATATCATTCAGTTTCTGGTAATTCACACATGAGTGCATGCCTCTGTTCTTCTTTCCAACAAATAGCATAAGGGACAAGTAAGGCACCTTAGATACTCTGATAAAACCCTTTCTTATCATGTCCTCTTATCATAACTGTGCTGTTTTAGCAGAGTTACAAGGGGGAAAATGATTAGAATCTAGATGAATATCTTTATTGGGAGATATGATGTATATAGTTTGAGTGAATCATGGATATCAGGAACATGATTACAGTGATCACTTGGTTGGATGGTTAGGGGGTGGCTTGATCCTGATAATGAGTCAAGCACTAAATTGAGACATCCACTGTATGGGATCATCACCTGCTCATGTTGCTGTTTCTGAAAATTTGAGTTGATTTCCACATTTGACTAAAGGTCCCTGGGAAGTTGGATTGCGGGTCACAAACCTGCTTAGTTGGAACTTTTTCAGGGGGTTGTCCTTGTTGTTTTGACACTCCAATTAGTTTTCCAAGACTAGCTGTTCTCAGTGATTGCAGCAATAGATGGGGCCATGGCTGTATTAGGTATCAGGTACAGTAGTTTTAAAATCTATGGTGACAAAAAAAATAAACTCTGATTTAAACAAAATGAATTCAGATTTAAGCAAAATTGAAATTAACCCAAATCAATTGTAAATCAATATAAATTTGTTTATTTTTAATTTTGTTTAACTATGAGTTCATTTTGTTCAAATCTGGATTGTTTTTGCTTGTTGTCATAGCTTTTAAAACTACTGTAAGAGATCTATAGTGTGATTGTATATTAAATGTTTGGGCAAACATGTGGTCTCTTTGCTGAATACATGGTTTCATTTTTTCATAGGTGTGAGAAGAATTCCTACAATAGGGTTGCTCTTCATATTCATGAGCTTGTTGTTGGTTGGGTTTGTTTGACTGATTTTCAGGAAGTCAACCTGTAGTGGGTTTGGGCTGATCAGCAGGTGAGAACACCACAGTCATAGGAGGAAGTGCCCACCACAGGATGGGTGCTAACTTCACAATTTAGGAGAACAATTTTCCCAATAGGGCCCAAGGTCTATTGACAGGTATCATAGAATTGACGAGACCAGTAAGTGTAATATAGAGGACTTCAAACAGCTGGATAGAGATTTTATTGGCAGCAGTCTCCTGTTCCTGCCGATGGCTGGGTTGGGGGTTGCTGGCATAGTCATGTATAGGAAGTAAGCCAGTTTGGGAGAATACTTAGAGGGATATGCTGGGCCATAGGGAATTACTAGAAATGGGTGTAATTTGGGCGGCTTTGTGTCTGCTTCTGTTAATTGATAGGCTGGCAGGATGGGGTTGGAGTAATTGTTCTGCAAATGTAAAAGTGCTAAGAGTAAGTATGGAATAACTTGGGATAACTAAAGGTTCATAACACTTTTATTACAAGAATGGCAATGTGAAACTTTCTGGCAACTTCAGGGTATAAGTGTGCTCATATGCCATGGAAAAACTTTTGCTGCTTCCTTTGGGCCGGGTGCTGAAATCTATCTGGGCTTGGGAAATCTTGGTGGCATCAACTGGTGGTGTTGTGTTATTGGCTGATCTTGGATAAAGAATTTTGGTTTCCAACTTAGTCTTGGGGGATTTGATATCATCCTGCTGCCTGCTGGGTCACAGAGTCAGGTGCTGGTTTTGGATCCAAATTTGTGACA
The DNA here is from genome assembly GCA_014839935.2 of Entomophthora muscae. Classification (NCBI taxonomy): domain Eukaryota; kingdom Fungi; phylum Entomophthoromycota; class Entomophthoromycetes; order Entomophthorales; family Entomophthoraceae; genus Entomophthora; species Entomophthora muscae. The sequence goes on along the minus strand of QTSX02006443.1, from coordinate 382,759 downwards.
CTTCATTGGCAGAGTGCTGGAAGCCTACAGGGAAACTATCTAATTCTGGGCAGCTAATTTATAGGTTGGATAGGTCCCTGTCCAGGAACAATTTTCAAGCGGCCAGTACTTTGTTAGCCAGGATTAATGGTTTCTTCAAAATTGGGTCAGTTCCTGGTTTGAGTCTAATGATCCATGGGCTGGTAGTTCCTGGTTCAGGTCCCATGACCTGTAGGTTAGAAGTTCCTAGGGATTTGGGGTTTGAACCTTTGGGGCAGGACACTGTCCCTTTGTTGGTCAGTGGTGATTTGTTATTAGGATCAAGTTTTGAGTTGCACTGGTAGAACATTGTCCCTTTGATGGTCAGGAGGCAAATGTCACTTGCAACACTGATGCAGAAAAATAATTTGTTGCAATATTTGGACTTTCACAAGGTAACTGACTGATCTTATTAGTTAAAAATTAATCTGTATCTGTCTCATCAGGAGTCGTCTATAATCAAAGTATGTGAGAGCCTTGGCAGAAGAATCAAGGAGAAAGAACCAGGTTTTTTTCTATTAACAGTAGTAGTGCTTGGCTGCATTTGTACCCCATATCCCTAGAGCTTTTTTTCATAGTAACATGTAGGTGATATTCAGTGGCTGTTAGTCCTAACTCCTGTTTCAGGGCAGAGTAAAAAACTATTGTAAGCACCAGTATCAATGAAGGCTTTTATTTGATACTTTTTTATTGTACTACTACTGCATACTTAGATATTTTAAAAGATTAAACAGAAGCATTTATTTGGGCCAAGAAAACAGGGTTGGTGTTCTTATTGGGGCAGGCTTAGTTTTTTGAGGGGAACATCATTTTATTTGGAATTTAAGACAATTTTAAAAGGAACACAGCCAAGAGAAGTGGCTTGGGTCAAGTGTCTAGCTTTTTGAAAATAGGAGCACAGTTTATCTTGGTAATGATGCTTCAACTTCTCAGAGGCCATTTATGTTCTGTTGAGTGTCTGAGCTCTGGAGTGGCAGTGCTTGATTGATGCCAAGTCTACTTAGTTCATGCTTAGTTCTTTGTATAGTTAGAGAAGCTCCTCTAAGCTGAGGTTAGGTGGGTAATGTATCAACAAGCCCTTCATGGAAGAGTTCACACCTCTTCTGAAGATAATGACAGCCATTTCATCTTATTATTGTGTCTGTCTCTTCAGATTAAGAGAATTGTAAATGAAGCTCTGGATAGTTATTGTGCCCTTCTTTATTTATAGCAGGGTGATACAGGTGTGGTGTGGATGTTTTTTATCATCACCTGTGTTTATCAGTTCTGCTTTGAACTTAGTGTAGTCCAATAATTTCTGGAAGCCAGGAATAGGTAGAGGCATTAGGTGACTCAGGACGGGGTACTGCTGGGCCAGAGGGTAATGCCCACCATAGAATGGGTGCTAACTTGATAATATAGGATACATATCCCCCAAGCAAAGACCAGGGCCCTGATTTGGGCACCATAGAGTCTATCATTACTGTCAAAGTAATGTAGAGTACTCCAAACAGTTGAGTGGACGTGGTCTTGGTGGCAATGGGGGGGTTCCATGGGGCAGTCAGGTTTTGGGGTTAAGGGCGGAGTCATGAGGACAAAGTATGCAGGTAGATAATTGTACTTGTCTTTGAACAATAAGGGCAGGAACTCAATCCACTATCCTTTATGTTCTATGTATTAAGTCTCTCTAGTCCTTGCCAAGGAATCTGCAATGAGGATGGTCTCCAAGTCCTACTCTGAGTAGGCAGGGTTAGGCAGGTATTTTGAAAAATGAACAGGTCCAAAGGGGGCTCCAGGGGGACGGTATAGTGTCTGAGGTGGGTTGTCAGGTTGGTCTCTGGAGGTGGTGGTTGCCTGATTGTCTACTTGGCTGGATTTGAGATGAAAAGTCACTAAGACTAGATAAATTAGGATTTGTTTGAACCAAAGGTTCATAAAACTTTATTATCAAAAATGACAATATGATCATCCCCCATACTGCTGGGGCTTTTATACCATGTGGTTTTGCTTCTTTAATTTCTGCAGGGTTCAGGTTTGCAGACAAGACACTGACAGGGCATGGATCTTGGCTTAGAGTCTCAAGGGCAGCCAATCCAGGTTGTACTTGCTCTGTTGAACAGAAGTGGCAATGCTTTGTTCTGCCGCTACTGTTCACCACATCACCTGAGCAATCAAATTGCATTACCTATTCTGGACTGGAGACTGGCGGCCGCTGGTGGTCATTGGCAGGGATAGTAGTAGGCTTTGTTTTAACCTCCTTTAAGCAAGCTACAACCTCTTCATAGGTATGGATCTTTGGTGGCACAAGGTTGGCAGCAATCTGGTGACTATTTTGGGAATTGTCCTTAGGAAACTGGTAAGTCTCAGAGTAATTCAACAACCCAGGTTTGTGACTTGGTGGGTTCCTGTCCATTCTGGGTGACTCAAATAGCCTTTGGAGGGTTAGGGTTCAATTCTGGGGTTTCCAATGTCGATATTGAACTTCCAGTCTTGACACTTGGCAGGCTGGCAGATTCCTGTTCCTCCTGGTTGGGGCAAGGCATCTCTGGCGGGCCAGGGGTTAACCCAACTGGCAGTTGGGCAGGCTCCTGTCTACCCTGGTCAACATAAGGCTTTTTCTGAGGCCTGGGGTTTTCAATACAAGTATTGAAATGTCATTCATGACAAAGAAGAACTCTACATCTTTGGTGGTGGCTTTGCCAAACCAGACTAGGACATCCTCAGATAGCATGATGATAACACCCAGAATATTTTCAGTGTCAGTCAAATAGTAGTAAAAATTGGCTTAAAAACAAAGTCTGTCACAAGTGACATTCATCTACTATTGATTCACAAGATGTAACCTCATTTTTGGGATTTGAACCCCCACCCCCTGCTTTCAGCCACCCATGTTTTTTGGGCTCAAGACAAGGAAAGATTTGAATTCAGAGAAACCTCTGAGACCAACCTATGAGGCACAACCCATGGACAGTTCTTGCCCTCTTATGGACCCCATAGCCTAGATAATGAAAACTCCAACTTAAATAGTACTCCTGTGACCAACTGATCCTCTGCCAATAGAGCATTGTATGAATTATCCCAAAAACAAGGTCCACCAGATGATGACAAATGCAATGTCTCAAAGGGGGGAAATGAGATTCCCCATCTGAATCCAGCCAAAAACATGTCAATAACTTCTGATGCCACCAAAGATTCCCAAACTCTGGTAAGTGATACCACTTGGCCCAAAGGATTTTATAAAAGATTTCCCATGAAAGATAGGCATAATTATACTCTGGGGCCACCAGAAAGTTGCCCATTGTCATTTTTGCAATAAAGTGTCATGAACCTCTAGTTCTCTCAGGTCATCTCATACCTAATTTTAGCTTTTTTATTTACAGATTAATTTCTCTGGCTCTTCCCCTTCCACCAGCCAGCCTCAAGAAATCACAGATGAGCTTCCTGAGTTATACTGTCTCCCAGGAGTACCTTACAGCCTGGTACATTTAACTGAATACCCTCAATCCTGTCTATTCAGAGTTCACCTTAGAAAAAATTCTAATCTACAACCCTGAAGCCAGAACCAGAGAACCTGAACTCATTGGACGTAAAGGTACATGACATATCAAGCAACTATTACTATTCTAGGATAAATATAACTACCTGCCCATCTATTTAGTGCCTATGGCTCCTCCTGTGACCCCAGGGCCTGACCACCCGTAAGAAACTGTGATTTCTAATGAGTCAACCTCCACCCAGATATTTGACGTTCTCTACATAAAGCTTACTGGACTAGTTAATTCTATGGTGCCCACTAATGGGCCTTGGGCCTTGCTCAGAAAATTGTTCTCTTATATTTTAAAGCTAGCCCCCATCCTGTGGTGGGCCCTTCTCTCTGGGCCCACAGGCTGTCCTCCTGCAAGTTCCCCTGAAACTGTTACAGGCTGGCTCCCTGACATTCACGGGCTCAGCCACAACACAGGGCATAAGCGCCTGGTGTCAGGAAGCCAGTCATAGGTAGAGGCATTGGGCAGCTCAGGATGAGGTGCGGCCAAGCCAGCAGGTAAGGCCCACCATAGAATGGGTGCTAACTTGATAATATAAGATACAGATTGCCCAAGTAAGGACCAGGGTCCGGAGTTAGGGACCATGTAATCCACCAATCCTGTCAAAGTAATGTAGAGTACTCCAAACAGTTAGGTAGAGGTGGTCTTGGCTGCGGCGGTAGGTTCCAGTGGGCGGTCTGATCTTGGGGTTAATGGTGGATTCATGGGAACAAAGTGCACTGGTAGGTAGTTGTACTTGTCTTTGAACAGTAAGGGCGGTATCTCGACCCTCTTTCCTTTGTGTCCTATGTATTTGGTACTTATAGTCCTTGACAAAGGGTCAGCAATGAGGATGGTTTCCAAGTCATCCTCTGAATAGGCCGGGTTGGGGGGATATTCAGTAAAGTGCACAGGTCCAAAGGGGGCTCCTGGGGGACGGTATAATGCCTGGGGCAATTTGGCAGATTGGTCTTGGGAGGGGGCGTTAGCCTGGTAGTCTACTTGACCAGAATTAAGATGGAAGATCACTAAGACTAGATAGGGTAAGATTTGTTTGAACCAAAAGCTCATAAAACTTTATTATCAAAAATGACAATGTGGTCTTCACCATACTGCTGGGGTTTTTATACCACGGGACTTCACTTCTTCAATTTTTGCAGGGTTCAGGTTTGCAGACAAGGCACTGGCAGGGCATGGATCCTGGCTTAGAGTCTTGAGGGCAGCAGATCCAGGTAGCGCCTGCTCTGGTGAATAGAAGTGGCAATGCTTTGTTCTGCCGCCACTGTTCACTATGTCACCTGAGTAGTTCAATTGCACTACCCTCTCTGGACAGAATGCTGACAGTTGCTGGTGATCATTGGCAGATTTAAAAATAGGTTTTTTTTTAACCCCCTTAAGGCAAGCTGCAGCCTCTGCATAGGGTTGGGTCTTTGGTGGCTCAAGGTTGGCATCAATCTGATGACTGTTTGGGGAATTGTCCTTGGGAGACTGGCAGGTCTTGAAGTAACTTTTCAACTCAGGTATGAAATTTAGCAAGTAGGCGGGTTCCTGTCCACTTTGTGTGACTTGAGTAGTCTTTGGAGGATCAGGCTTTGATTCCAGGGCTTTCAGCGTTGATTATGAAGCTCCATTATTGGCTCTTGGTAGGTCAGCAGTAAGTCCTTCCCCAACCTCTGTTAGTCAGGTTACATTTCCTTTGTAGGTATGGTTCTTCATTGGTACCAGTTTGGCGGCAGAATGGCAACTATTCCGGGAATCCTCTGTAGTAGGCCGGCAGGTCGCAGAGTAATTTAACAATTTGAGCCTGTGACTTAACAGATTGGCGGGTCCTGGACTGTCCTGGAGGGTTTGATCCGCCTTCTGGGAACTGGGACTCAACTCTTGGGTTTTTAATACAAGTATTGAAATGTCATTCATGACATCATCCCCTTTCTTCTCAGGGGTCCCTTCCTTCCTGGCCTTCTTCTCAAGGTATTGTTGGATTGCTAGTTGGGCGTTGGGTAGGTTGCTTAGTGGTTCCCAGGTGCTTTCCTCAGGAGGGTATCCCTTCCACTTGACGTAGTACTGGAGGGTTTTATAGTGGGTACAGTCCCCATGAACATATTCAACTTTGTATTCTTCAGAGCGTTCTACTTGGATGGGAGGGGGGTCAGTTTTGAGTTTCTGGTGGGGGAGGGAGTTTCCTTCTTTCATGAATAGAAGCACGCGGTGGAAGAAGTTATGTATTTTCCACAAGGGGGGTAATTCTAGTTCAAATGCTACTTCACCTACTAGCTTGGTGATCTTGTAGGGGCCACTTCTTCTGTGGGATAACTTCCAACAGGGGACAGTCAGAGGCACGTTTTGAGAGTCCAGATAGACTTTGTCTCCTACTTTCAACGGTTTCCCAGGGGTCCTCTTTTTGTCCACAAACGCCTTATAAGTCTGAACAGCACGGGTCAGATTCTTAAGACAGGTTTGTTGGGTGTTGTGTATCTGTTCAATCCAGGTTTGTCCTGACGGGTTTATTTCCTTACTACCAATACTGGGGTCCCAGGATGGGTTGAAGCCATAATTGGCTTTGAAGGGGGACATTCTGGTAGATGCATGGTCTTTGCTGTTGTAAGCATACTGTGCCATGGGTAGCATCTCTGCCCAGTTATCTTGGTTGGCGTTGGCGTAGCATCATAGGTATTTTTCAAGTATTTGGTTCACTCGTTCAGTCTGGCCGTCAGTCTGTGGGTGGTAGGAGGTTGATACACAGCGTTTTACCCCCCAAGTCCTTCATCACTTGAGTCCAGTATTTGGAGGTGAATTGGGGTCCTCTATCAGTGATGATTTCCCCCAGAGTACCATGTTGAGTTAGGATGTGGTTGTGGAAGTGTCTAGCTGTCTCTGCGGCAGTGCAGTGAGTGGTGGTAGGTATGAAATAGGACATCTTAGTAAACCTATCTACCATGACCAGGATGGCATTGAACAAATTGGAGAGGGGCAGTTCTACAATATAATCCATTGAAACAGACTGCCAGGGTCCTGCTGGTATGTCTAGTGGTCTTAGCAGGCCTTCAGGTTTGGATCTACGGGTTTTGGTTCTTCCACATGTCTCACAGCCTTTTATATAGGCAGCCACATCTTTGTCCATTTGGGGCCAAGCATAATTCTTCTTGATTCCTTGGAGTGTCTTGAGTCTGCCAGGGTGGCCGGCCATCTCTGAGTCATGATAATCAACAAGTACTTTGGTCCTTGTTTCACCTTCTGGTACATAGATTTGGTTGTGTAATAGCAGGGTGGATCCTTTCAGCAAAAATCCTTTCTTGTGGTGGCGGCTCTCTGGGTCTGAGGTCAAGTTGTCAACAAGTTCCGCTGAGTATTTGTCTTGTTTCTGTGCCTCAATTATGTCAGGTTTGTGGGCCATGATCTTCATGTACATCAATTGAATGCCTAGGCTGGCAGGGTCAAGGAGTACATGTGTGTTGTGGTCCTTGGTTTCTGCAGAGGAAGGGGTCAGATCAGCTCTTCTACTCAGGGCGTCAGGTACCACGTTCACCTTCCCAGGCTTGTAGTTGATGGTCAAGGTGTAGTTGGCCAGTTCTAAGGCCCATCTGGCCTGTCTTTGGTTCAGCTGTCTGGGTTTAAAGAAATAAACCAGGTTCTTGTGGTTGGTTAGGACCTTTACTGGAAACTTGGCACCACATAGGTATTGGCGCCAATGTTTCAAGGTCTTCATTATAGCAAGCATCTCCTTGTTGTAGATTGGGTAGTTTCCTTCAGCAGGCAGCATCTTCTTGGAGTAATATGCTACAGGATGTAGCATACTATCCCCTCCTTCCTGAAGAAGGACCCCACCCACTGCAAAGTTGGACGCGTCAGTTTCCAGTACAAAAGGCTTGGATGGGATCTGGCATGGCCAGGACGGGGGCAGAGGTGAAGGCAAGTTTCAGGGTCTCAAAGGCGGTGGTGCATTCTGGAGTCCAGGCAAAGGTGACCTTGTCAGAGCATAGGCGGGTCAGGGGCAGAGTGATGTGAGAAATTTTTTGGATGAAATCCCTGCAATAATTTTCCAGGCCCAAAAAACTTCTCATGTCTTTCCTACATTTGGGCATCGGCCAAGACGTTATTGCTTCTACTTTGTCCTGTGCCATTGCAAACCCACCAGTCTTTACTATGTATCCCAGGAATTCAACTTCAGACTGGAAGAATTTGCATTTCTTAAGCTTGGCATGTAAGTTTGCTTGGGAGAGTTTTTTGAGTATAAGGTCCAGGTGGCGCAGGTGTTCCTCATGAGTCTTGCTGTAGATGAGGATGTTGTCTAAGTACGCAACACAAAAGTGGTCAAGATATTCCCCTAGGACAGTGTTAATCATCCTTTGGAAAGTGCTGGGGGCGTTGCATAGGCCAAATGGCATTACTAGGTATTTGTACAACCCATATCTGGTTTTGAAAGCTGTCTTGTATTTGTCCCCCTCCTTGATTCTGATCTGGTTGAAGGCGTCTCTTAGGTCAATTTTTGAGTACACCTGGGCTCCAGTTAGTACGTCACAAAGGTTGTTGGCGTTGGGGATGGGATAGCGGTTCTTCACAGTAATATCATTCAGCTTCTGGTAGTTCACGCAGGGACGCATTCTGCCATCCTTCTTCCCTACAAACAGCATTGGTGACAAGCAGGGGGCCTTTGACACTTGGATGAAGCCCTTTTTTGTCATATCCTCCAAGTAAGCTTTCAAGGCCGCTTGTTCTTGGTGGTTGCAACTATAGATGGGGCCGTGATGTGGTTGGGTACCTGGTAGCAGGTCTATAGTGTGGTTGTAGATTGAGTGGCTGGGTAGTTTTGTGGCCTCTTCTTTTCTAAATACATGGTCCCACTTCTGCAGGGGGATAGGTAGTGTCCCAACGCTGGGTTCCATCTTTATGGTTAAGAGTCTGTTGGTTGGGGTTCTGCCATGACTCATACAGAACAGAACAGTGTCACAAGATTCAGGTTGTCCCAAGGTGGCGGTCTGCTCACAATAGTTTAGAATCAGGCCATGTCTGTCGGACCATGAGTCCCCCAGTACTAGAGGATGAGGCAATCCCAGCAAGAGGATCAAGGGGGTTGGATACACGTTCTGTCCAATTGTCAAAGGAAGTTCCTGTTCACACTTGTAGCCAGTGTCCAGGGAACTGTTTCCCATGGTTACTTGTAGGCTGCGCTCTGAAGCTGTTAATCCTAGTTCCTTTGCCAGGTTGGCGTCAATGAAGCTTTCATCGGCTCCTGTTTCAATAAAGGCCTCAATCTGGCGCTTGATTCCCATACAGTCTATGGTCACTTGGATGAATTTATAAGATTGCGCAGAGGTGTTTATTTGTGCCAAGGATACAGGAGGTGTATTCTTCTTAGGGCATGCTCTGGTTAGGTGTCCAGCCTCATGGCAGTAGAAACACAACCCATCTTGATAGTGGTGTTGTAACTTGTCAGGGGACATTCCAGGTCAATTGGGCATCATGGCCCTGCTGGCTCGGGCAGGGTACAAGTTCTGTCCTTCTTGGTTTAGACTCAGGCCTTTGCATAGGGGCAGTAGTTCCTCCAGGCTCAGTGTAGGCGGGTGGTGCTTCAACAGGTCTTTCATGGCTGAATTAACTCCCTTTCTGAAGATAATGGCAGATAATTCATCTTCAAGTTGGGTGCGCGTCTTAAGTTTAAGGAACTCATCAATATAGGCTTGGATAGGGCGGTTTGCTTGTCAGATCTCTAACATAGAGTTCAGCGCATAGTATCTGGTGTCTTGGTCATTGCCAGTGCTCATGAGTTTGGCCTCAAATTTTGAATAGTCAAGGCAGAATTCAACATCTTCAGCAGTGGCTTTCCCGAACCAATCCAGTGCGTCTCCTGATAGCATGGCAGCCACCCCCAAGACTTTCTCAGTGTCACTGGGGTAGGCATTGGCGTTGGTTTGGAAGTGGAGGCAGAGGACTGGCATGGCTTGGCAAGCTTCTTCTAAGGTGAGTTTGCCCATCTGGGGCATATCCACCTTGGTTGTGGTCTGGTTCACTATCACATTTTGCACTTGTGACGTGGCTGGGTTCTGGGGTTCTGCACCAGGTGCAGGGTCTTTCAATTCTTTGGCAGGTTGGTTCTTCATCCATGGGAGTATCAGGGAGGTAATTGCCTTATGGGTGTAATAAGTGATTATCACAAAAAGAGCATACAAGTTGCCCCAAGTGTTAACAACATCTTGGGGCCCAGGTTACTGTGTTTGTAAAAGATTGTCATAATGTCAGGAAGCCAGTCATAGGTAGAGGCATTGGGCGGCTTGGGATGAGGCGCAGCCAAGCCGGCAGGTAAGGCCCACCATAGAATGGGTGCTAACTTGATAATATAAGATACAGATTGCCCGAGTAAGGACCAGGGTCCGGAGTTGGGGACCATGGAATCCACCAATCCTGTCAAAGTAATGTAGAGTACTCCAAACAGTTGGGTAGAGGTGGTCTTGGCTGCAGCAGTAGGTTCCAGTGGGCAGTCTGGTCTTGGGGTTAATGGTGGAGTCATGGGAACAAAGTACGCTGGTAGGTAGTTGTACTTGTCTTTGAACAATAAGGGCGGTATCTCGACCCTCTTTCCTTTGCGTCCTATGTATTTGGTACTTCTAGTCCTTGCCAAAGGGTCAGTAATGAGGATGGTTTCCAAGTTGTACTCTGAATAGGCCGGGTTTGGGGGATATTCAGTAAAGTGCACAGGTCCAAAGGGGGCTCCTGGGGGACGGTATAATGCCTGGGGCAATTTGGCAGATTGGTCTTGGGAGGGGGCGGCGGCCTGGTAGTCTACTTGACCGGAATTAAGATGGAAGATCACTAAGACTAGATAGGGTAAGATTTGTTTGAACCAAAGGTTCATAAAACTTTATTATCAAAAATGACAATGTGGTCTTCACCATACTGCCGGGGTTTTTATACCATGGGACTTTGCTTCTTCAATTTTTGCAGGGTTCAGGTTTACAGACAAGGCACTGGCGGGGCATGGATCTTGGCTTAGAGTCTTGAGGGCAGCAGATCCAGGTAGCGCCTGCTCTGGTGAATAGAAGTGGCAATGCTTTGTTCTGCTGCCACTGTTCACTATGTCACCTGAGTAGTTCAATTGCACTACCCTCTCTGGACAGAATGCTGGCAGTTGCTGGTGGTCATTGGCAGAGTTAAAAATAGGTTTTGTTTTAACCTCCTTAAGGCAAGCTGCAACCTCTGCATAGGTTTGGGTCTTTGGTGGCTCAAGGTTGGCATCAATCTGATGACCATTTGGGGAATTGTCCTTGGGAGACTGGCAGGTCTTAGAGTAACTTGTCAACTTGGGTATGCAATTTAGCAAGTGGGCGGGTTCCTGTCCACTTTGCGTGACTCAAGTAGTCTTTGGAGGATCAGGGTTTGATTCCAGGGCTTCCAGCGTTGATTCCAAAGCTCCAGTATTGGCTCTTGGCAGGTTGGCAGTAGGTCCTTCCCCAACCTCTGTTAGCCAGGTTACATTTCCTTTGTAGGTATGGGTCTTCATTGGCACCAGTTTGGCAGCAGACTGGCAACTATTCAGGGAATCCTCCATAGTAGGCCGGCAGGTTGCGGAGTAATTTAACAATTTGAGCCTGTGACTTAACAGATTGGCGGGTCCTGGACTGTCCTGGAGGGTTTGATCCGCCTTCTGGGAACTGGGGCTCAACTCTTGGGTTTTCAATACAAGTATTGAAATGTCATTCATGACACCTGGCTTAAGAACATAGCAAACTTTTTCAGCACCTTATGTCCATTTGTGGTTTGGAAATACTGTGGCTTGTTGCTGTCATCTTGAACTTTGCTATCACTCATGTAAGGCTTTTATGTGATATAAAGAAACAGGCTTTACCCTCTTTATAATAGTAGTCAAAATACTATCATAGTGGTATACATGGCTGTATATCAAAGACAACTTCTTGACGGTAACATTATTTACTGTTTTGGTGGTGATGATCTTTGTGTAGTTTCTGGTCAGCTTTGGAACCCTAGGATTTATGCTTTTCACCCTTTCACTCTGTGCAACTCAAACTGGTTGTGTCAGTGCAACCTCACTGTTATTCTCTCCTCTCCTGTCTTCTTCCTGAGTTGGCACTTGTGTTTCACTAACTCAATTTTTCAACCCACAAGGGCGTCCACGTCTGCAAGGTACTCCTCTGGCTCCTTGGCTCTGCTGTTGTGGTGCATTCATGTTGGTATAAATATAAAATAAAATTAAAATAAGTCTATCTATATAATTTATTTTTATGTAAATTTTATCTTGTTGCAACTGAGTTTCCCTCCCTGCCTGCCAACATATCTTACAATCCACAGGAGGCACTCAATGAGTCTGCCCCTTGGTTTATCTAACAGCATGAACCAATCTGATGACAATATTAAACTACAGACACTTTCTCCTAATTAGGAGCGTTGTCAATTCAACTTGCTGATCCCTGCATAAGTTATTCCTTGGCTTTGAACCTTACATGGAACACACCACTATCTCACCTCCTGTGGCCTTGTGGCTTTCCCTATATAGTATATTAATCACAATAATCTACAATAAACAATACCTTATTCTATTTATTCCTGTCCTTTCTATTGAACTGTTGTCTTCCCTAATCAAATACTAAACTCTAATTTATTCAGTTGCAACATTAGTAGCAGCAGTAGGTTCACAACCTACCTAAAAGAAAAATCCCCCAAGAAAGGACAGAGTACAGGCTGTATTGCTACTCCTCACCAAGAAACCTTCCTTTCAATCCCCAAGGAGGACATCCCTGAGGGGTATGTTATCTACCAAGACTAGCTGGTGCTCACAAGTGTGTAAAATTGTCTCTTCCTCAGGCAAAGCAACACAAGAGTCACCCTGCCCCAATTAGACCTTTCTCAACACATGTTAAACCTCCAGCTTGAGTCTTTTGCAGGTGGTGTAGAAGGAGCTGAAAATTTTAGCTGGCTTCATTCTACTAAAACCTGCCTTTTTATCTATCAAGTGCCTGAGTCTATGTGGGTTGCCACCACATACAGGTGCCTTACAGGGCCTGCTATAGTGTGGTTTACCAACTGGGCAATCCAAGAGTTAGATGTCACTTGGATGTCATTCAAAAACGCTGCAAAATACTGCTACAGTGAAACCTTTTCACTAATTGTGGTGGGAAACTCCTCTCCTGACCATTAAACAGACCAGGTCTGTCCCCAAACACCTTGCAGCCTGGCAGCAAGCCCTTGCTGCTGCCCCAGAAGCTGTTATCACTGACAGGAAATGCCATGCTCCTTACTTTAATAGTCAATGGGCTCAAACCCCATATCTGCAAGTGGGTTTCCGTGGGCTGTTATACCTCCATTGGCAACTGCTACAAGGCCATTGTGGAGGCCAATAACCAAGCTTCAATGGGTTTCCACAGATCCAGACAATGCACCACCTCAATCTTGTCCTGCACCTGGCAGTGCCCACAATCAAGTAGGCTGCCGCCAGTCCCGCCAACAAGAGAATGGGGTTAAGAGCCCCTGCAAGGGGGAGCTCTAATTAGCACAAATTGAGGACCCAGGAAAAGCCTGGGGTTGTAGATACAAGAGGTTCTTCAACCCCACTTAATTCCCAATCTCAATCCCTCCTTGCAAAGAACCCCTGTGATTACAATTTACACAATGTCAAGACTCTTGATGTATTCCAGGTCCATAGTGACAACCCTGTTCTCCAAGCAAGCCATTCTTCAAAATTAAGTAGCCTTCTTGGCCTACCCCTTTTGTTTCTGTGGGAACGCCCAGCAAAATTTTGGTGGACACTGGGGTCAATCACACCATGGTTGACCAGGAGTTTGCAGATTCTCAACAACTAGACCAAGTTCCTAGTTAATTCAAAGCAGTACAGGTAGCTGACTCCTGCAGAGTGGCAATTACCTATGAGACAGTACCCTTCTCTATGAGAATTGAAGAGCATCCAGGTTAAGCTCTCTGGGCCAATCAGGGAAGGGCCCAGACACAATATTATTGCTGGCCTTGACTGGCTCCAACACAACTGTACCTATATTGACTGGGACACATCTGTAATCACCCTCAACAGAAATGTGGTGGGGTTTCAGATTTATCCTATCAAAATGAGCAAATTACTCCATGATCCTGTATTTTTCAGACTCACAGAAACAAGTATGTATAACTTCAAGGGGGAAGCTCTACTTTAATCAATGCTCAGTCAAAGTCATCCACAGCCAAATCTCCTGTGGCCCCTCCCTTGACCACCTCACCTCCACTAGCACTTGTTGCCCTCCTTGAGGAATAAAAGGACGTCTTCAATGAAACACTGGACCAACTGCCTCCTCCCCAAGAAATACAGCATGCTGTCTAATTACAAGGGTCATTGCCCAAGGCACGTCCCCTTTATCATCTGACGCCCAAGGAAGACAATACTCTTTGTCAACACCTCATGGACGCGCTTGATAAGGGCTTCATTTTCCCCTCCCTCTTGCCATACAGGGCTGCAGTCTTCTTCATAGCCAAGAAAGATGGGTACCTTCAATTGGTAACCAGCTACTGCACTCTAAACAAGATGACTTTCAAAAAATACCCCTTTACCGCTAATTGACAACCTGTTTGACACACTTTCAGGTACAAAGGTCTTCAGTAAGATTGATCTCACTGCAGGGTACAATCAGGTCCACATTGCACCAGAGGATGAGGCAAAAACTGCCTTTCACACACGCTACAGGTTGTTTGAGTGTTGCATCATGAACTTTGGAATGACCAACACTCCCTCCACCTTTGCCATGTTGATGAACAAAGACATTTGAGGATTTAATTGAAAAATGCGTTGTTGTGTACCTTGGCAACATCATTGTCTTCAGTCAAGACCAAACCACGCATCTCTAACACCTCTGTGCTGTCCTTGACACCCTTTGTAAAAATCAGCTGAAGGACAAGCCTTCCAAATGCAAATTCCTCCAGTCAGAGCTCCTATTCCTTGGGCACACCATCTCTTCCCAAGGGATAAGGCCCAACCCTACCAAAATTAAGGCAATCACAAGCATGCCACCCCCCACTGACGTGGGCCAGGTGTGCACTTCTTAGGCATAGTTGCCTAAGTGCAAAATTTTATTCCCAATTGCAGAGAATTAATTGCACCCTTCACTAAACTCCTAAACACAAACCAGCGCTTCCAATGGACTCCTGCCAGAGATCAAGCTTTCAAGACATTGAAGCAGAGACTTATAACTGCCCTGTACTGCAATTCCCAAATTGGAACTGCCAGTACAAACTTGAGACTGATGCCTCTGAAAGCTCCATAGGAGGCATGCTAAGGGTGAAAACTGACAAAGGTGTCTTTCTCCCTGTGGCATACAAATCCAGGAAGCTCACCAACTCAGAGCAACACTACCCCATACATGACAAGGAGTTAGAGGTAATTTTGCACTGCATCAAGAAGTGGCGCTGTTACCTGGAAGGTGCCACCTTTCCACCCCACGTCCTGACAGATCATAAGTTGCTCCAGTACTTCAATACAAAGCACCACTTGACACAACACCAAGCAGGCTGGGTCAAAAGTCTGTCCCCCTACCAATTGTACATTGAATAAAAACCCGGGAAGGAACTCATCACAGCTGATGCCCTCTCTAAAATGTACGTAGTGTCTGTCACAGGAGACAATGAGCTTAGACCCAGACTGGACCATGCTCTATCTACATCCCAAAGTGACCCATTACAAAGGCCTTAATTCCCTGACTATTTCCAAGCTAAAGGACAACAAGAGTCAGTTCACCATTGACGCTGGTAATGTCTACCGCCAGGCAGAGACAGGTGAGAAGACACCTTATATTCCCACCACACAGCAAGGGGATACCATACTACACTACCACTGCACCTTGGATCACATCAGAGGACGACAACCTCTTTGAAATCATGAAGCATAAGATTTGGTGGCCTCATATGCCCAAGACATCCTAGACCTCCTCAAAACATGTGTGTTGTGCAAAAAGAACACATCTAAACCTGCACCTCCCAAGTCTTTCCTGCCCATCAAAGCCATGTAACCCTTTGAAAAGTGGGCCTCTCAACATTGTTAGACCTCTTACCAAAGACAGACTAGGCAAGAAGTACATCATTACAGCCATTAACTACTTGAACTATTGGCCAGTAGTATAGGAAACCACTAACCATACTGCCATCAACATCACCTGCTTCATTGGCAAGAAAATTATAGCCTGCTTTGGGCAACCCAAACATCTTATCACAGATGGTGGACCCAAACTTTTAGGGCACATCAGGAAGGCGTACTGTACCAAGAATGCCCTTCAAAGAATCTTCACAACTCCCTACTCATCCCTAAGCCAATGGACGCATAGAGTGCTTAAATGGTTCACTGGTCTCAACTGATTTCCAAGCTCTCACAGGAGCACCCCAATACCACGTGGACTAAACACCTGCCCATCACTCTATTTATCTTACAAGCAAGGATTAACAGGGGCACTGGGTTCAGCCCCAGTGCCTTGGACTTGGGAACCCCTGAAAGCTTGACAGAGGGTAGAACAAGGGAAATTACAATCCACAGTTCCTAGGAAGCCTCCCTTGTTGACTACTTCCTCCCTGAGCCAGTGGAATGCCAAAGCCTGAGACATTGAACACAAGAAAATTGAGGGAGGGAACAAAACACCTTGAGGCCAGGTATGCTATAGGTGACCCTGTCTATGCCCTCAACCCCAATTTGGCCAAATTAGAACCCAACCACCTGGGGCCCTTCAAGATAGCTGCGGTCTACAACAACTGCACTTATCAACTTGAGGATGCCCAAGGAAACACCAAAAAGCTTCACCACAATTGCTTGCGCCCCTGCCAGAGCCATCCCCCCACAAAAGTTGTTTGTGCGGACCTTCCCAGATCTTCCACAGACTTCAATCCTAGTGTCTGATGACAAGCAGGTGGCAAGGGGGGTGTTGCAACCAAGTTTCCCTCCTTGCCTGTCAACATATCTTACAATACACAGGGGGCGCTCAATGAGTCTCCTCTTGACGTATCTGACAGTATGAGCCAATCTGATGACAATATTGAACTACAGGCACTTTATTCTAATTAGGAGCATTGCCAATTCAACTTGCTGATCCCTGCACAATTTATTCCTTGGCTTTGAACCTTACATGGAACACGCCAGTATGCCACCTTCATATGGCCCTATGGATTTCCCCATATAATATATTAGTCATAATATTCTAAAATAAACAATACCTTATTCTATTCATTCACTGTCCTTTCTATTGTACTGTTGTATTACAGTAGTTTTAAAAGCTATGGTGACAACCAAAAATAACTCAGATTTAAACAAAATGGTTTCAGATTTGAACAAAATCCAAGTTGCGCAAGATTCAGGATTCAATTAATTTATAAAATTTCAGTTAATAAATGGACTGTCAAACAAAAAACAAAATTTCACTAGCCCATTATACAAAATTATAATCCAATCAGGATTCATATAAGGCACCAACATAAGAACTAAAATGAAACAAAACTTGAGCAATCTAGAGCAAGATTACACAAGCATGAAACAAAATGAACTCACACAAGATGTGTAGTGTGAGCAGCCTAAAATAGAAATATAACAGTTTAACAGCCAATCAACAGCTATCCAATTTAGGAACAGAGGCATTTTATTCATTTTTTATGGACCCAGATTTGTATGGAATGGTTTTGAGAACCTTCCAAATATGGACTTGGGATTACAATAAAAATAAATCATTAAATTTTAAAATTTCTACTTTTAGCAATTTTATCCTAGGTTTTTTACAATGGTTTTTACAAGCAATATCTTTGACGGCGCCAGCAGCCAAGACAGCAGCAGCCAAGCCAGCTTCAATGGAGGCAAGGCTCAGAACGTGGAGGCACCTGTTTACATCCAAGCCTTTGAGGCGGGTAACAAGGAAGCTGACCTGTACCTGACCACCAACCCCTATGGCTTTGACTTGTTTGAGAGTCACTTAATGTCTAGCTCTGCCCCTGCTCCCGTACCCACCCCCGCACAAGCTGCCCACCAACCAACCAATCAGGATGGCAACCTTGATTTGGAACAACTTCCTTCCACCAGCCAATCTGCTCCCTACAGCCAATCAGGCTTCAGCTCCCCTGACCCAGTGCCCCAAGCAACGAATCATCACTACCCAAATTCTTCAGGAAGTTGTGGCACTGAATCTACAGGGTCTGTCCTGGGAACAGATTGTTGCCCAGTTGCAATTTACCCAAGCTACTGTCATGCAGGAATTCAACAACCTGATGAACAGGGGGAATCTGATTGGGGGCCAAGAAGCCCAAGAAGGCCCCTGAGTCACAAATATCTGAGGCATATCTAATCATGCTTGACCTCCTCTAGCAGGATCCCAAGCTTTCATTGACCCAGGTCCAGAATCAGCTTGCACACCATAACATATGGGTGTCTGAGCGCATGGTGCAGCTATGGATGTATGGGAAGGTGGCTTCCATACAGGTTTTTACCAATTTTGCCGGTGGCCAATAGGATGGCGCTGAGGATTCCCTGTATGACACCACCTTTGAATCAACTCTGGTCCAATGCCTGACTAGTCTAACTGATGATATCATGTTCATCTCCTATTACAAGCTATCAATAGCTTTTGATAATTTGGCAAGCAAGGAAAAGCCGCTGCCAAGAATAGAAGGAAGAATGCCAAGAAGGGGATGTTCATTGGTGCATTTCTGGCTGTTTCAGCCAAGGGTTTTGTCTACTATTGGAAAAAACCAGATTTCATTGATGGCTACTCATACAGCCACATCCTCAGTGGATTACTTGACTCCTGGGATGGCTCAAATTCCAAGTACTGGGTTTTCTTAAGCCACCAGATGGAGGGTAGCTCCACCGCCCTTGAGGCCATCCAGGGACGCGGGCACCAGGCCTCAGTCTACCCTGCCAGCCATGCAAACGTCCATCTGGCTGATGTTGTCTTCTTCAACATGGGACCCACATAACAGGAGCGCTGCCCTCAGGCTTTCAACAACCTCTATATTGGGGTCCTTGACCACAATTTTCTCTTTGGCTGCCAGATGGTGGCTGACTTGTTTGCGCAAATGGTTTTCCATGTGGACATGGGCAACCAATCACGTAAGGATAAGCACCTTCCACCTTGGGCCACTGCCACCTATCAGCCCATCCAGCCAATGTCTAATGAGGAATACAACAAGCGTTATATGGCAGCCATCATGCAAAATCCTCCTGCCTCCACCCCTGCCACCAACACCCCTAACCTGCAAGCCCAACCCACCTAATCCCAGATCCCCCAGGCCAGCACCGCCTCTACGTCTTCCTTCCTGCGTTATTCTGCCTCCTAGGCATCACTCTCCCCCACCCCAATAAACCCCTGTCACCAAACATTTTCTATTTATATTATCTTTTTTTTGAATTTTGATTGTTCATGTTCTCTTTGTTTATAGTTGGTTTTATTCTTTATGTTCAGCTTATTTCTATAAAATCATATATTTACTATGACATGTATCTAGATCCAGAACACAGTTATTTTTAGCACTTAAACATAGCCCCTTGTGAAAATATTAACAATAATTTGGTGGTCAGCTAAATTTGAATTAGAAAATTATAGTGTTGGCTGTTTTTAGATAAAGTTGCTACTGATCCAAATTCAAAACCTTAATGATAAACTTTAAGCCAGTCAGGAGCCAAGTGATAAAGTGATTGTTGTGACATAAAGGGTCATTCAATAATTCTTTAGTGCATGTGCGCTAATTAATATGATTGGCTAGATGTTTTGTCATTGTATGCCATTGCCGCTGTGGCAAGTTGTTGATGGACTAGTGCTAACCCAGTAGCTGATTGGGCACTAGTCCATCAACAACTCGCCAAAGCAGCAATGATGTAAAATGACAAAACATCCAGTAAATCATATTAATTAGTGCACATGCACCAAAGAATTATTGAATGGCCCTTTATGTCACAACAATCACTTTATCACTTGGCTCCTGATTGGCTTAAAGTTTATCATTAAGGTTTTGAATTTAGATCAGTAACAACTTTATCTAAAAACAGCTAACACTATAATTTTCTAATTCAAATTTAGCTGATCACCAAATTGTTGTTAATATTTTCACAAGGGGCTATGCCAAGCGCCAAAAATAATATGGTAATCAAGGAAACAATGCCAACACAAAGCAAACAACACATATCAAGATGAGCGTAAAACATATACAAAATGGGTAAAAAGATGGGATAATGTAGTAGATGGGAAAACAAAAAGGAATAAACAAAGAGGCAACAGTATCAAAATAATACAGAATTTATTTGGGCAAAAGCTATAAAAACATATGGAAATGTTAGTAAAAAAATCAAATGAGAGAACTCAAAAAACTACTCAAAGACCTCAACTTGGCAATTGCCAAAGTCAAGGACATTGACCACAAGGTCAAAGCCAAAGTTAAGTCTGCCGTCCTCACTGGGGACAAAATTGACAAGGTGTTTGCAAAGGCACTAATGCCAAAAATGCCAGACACCCCAGAGAAGACCATTGAGTGTCTTCTCAACATCCAGAAGATGGTGGTCAAGGGCCTCCAGTTCAAGGTGTACAATCTTTCTGCGCCATCTGTTTGGGTTGACAACCTGGAGATGTATGAACATCTCAAACCCGCCAAGCGTGCCAGGGCAGAGGATACTGAATTGCCAGCGCAATTGATTGCGCCAAGAATGGCCAAGCCGGCCAAGGCTGCGGGCAAGGAAGAAACACAATAAGGTAGCCAAAAAACAAAATTAATAAATTTTCAAAATACTTACCTTTTGTCTTAGAAAACGTAGACAGCAAACTCTGCTAAGTCCTGGTCCCCTTTGTCCTGGCCAACTTATATGCAAATTATGCCACACATGTGGCCAAGCAATTATATCTGTCCCCCCTGCTGTGCAGGAGCTGAAGGACTGCATCCACAGGCCCTTTACTATGTCCCAGGAGGCATTGATTGGGCTGACACATGGAGAGGGGGCATCCAAGTGGGCAGTTACTGCCTACAAGGATGCCCAACTGGTCCGCCTGGACCTGTTTAACCTCAGTGGAGTTTACTGTGTAAACTTCATTGAGCTTGTTTGGGACGTCCTGGCAACGCTCCTGTTCAAGAATGTACCAGAGATGGGCCAGGCTCATGCGGCTGCTTGCTTCTGCTTTCCATTGGAGCATACCCTATCTTATCTTCTGGACAACTTTGGGCGTGCAGTGGGCAAATTGGCTGTTGCAGACGCAACAGCTGTCAAGAAAACTAAGATCCTCCTTGTGGACTTTGGGCTATCCTGGAGTGCAGATGAGACAGGGCTCCCCTTGGCAATGGATATTACCTTTGCAAAGACCAGGCACAATAAGAAGATCAGTGCGGTCTATAATAAATTGTGTGAGTTCACAGAAGCCTTTACTGGGCAAAGGCTTCACTTGGTGGTTTACCTTGGCTATCTTTTCTTCTTTGGGATGAGCGCCAGCGTAGAGGATCTAGACAGGGTCCTTCTGGGAATTGACAAGGCCCAACTCACACTTGACGGGAAGAAGGTCCCCCCTGGATATGACTCAGTGGACCATGTAATCCAAGACGCCCTGGTCCTGGCAGGGATTTACGGGTTTGCAGCCCCGCCCAAAAAGCTGCTCCTCAGTTTGCACCTTACCCTACTCCCCTTCACCAGCAGGAGGGAGTTTTTTTAATAAGGGCGTATCCACCATCTACAGTGTGGCAGTGGAGGTTGTGCGCCACCTCCATTGTGGGGTGAGTACATACCAAAGAACCCACTACAGGCGCACACAATAAAAATATGATTCAAATAAATTTTATTAAAATTTATAGTATTTTTATTATAATAAATTTTTATAATTTTTATTTCAGCAAACCAGTTTTGCAAAATATATTGCAGAAACAGTTTTCATAAAAGCATACAATAATACATTGATAAAATAAATTCAAACCTTTAAATTTTACGTTTAATTTTTATAAGACTATTTTATATTTATTTGACAAAGTGGTATAAATCTATTTGCATAATCCAGTATCAAGCGTTTGGAATTATCTCAGATGGCATAATAAAATAATATATAATAAAATAAATAAATTAGTTACATCTATTGATGGATCTTCTGAATGTGATTGTGGGTGTGGAAACATCTAAATATAAAATGATAATTAATAAATCTTGAATAGTAAATAAGAGAATATAAAAAAAATTGGACACACTAAGCCTTTAATTGATTGGCTGTTTAGCTAGGCACGCGGGGATGAACAAATCAGCGTGGCCATAGAATTTGGCCACAGTCTCAGCTGGGAGGGTGTGAATCCCGGCCTGCAACAATTAAAGAGGTCCTTGGTCCCAGTTGGGGTTCCTTGCTTGACAACTTGCTTGAGCCACCCAAAGACTTCCTTGGTGGGATTTAGGAAGGGCAAATAGGCTGGGAGGAAGAGAAGGCGCAAATTTGCTGTGGCTAATTACTGGGGGCCCACAGCAATACTGGCGTCAATTGATGGAAATTCTTCAAGAATGTCAGCCACTTTGTGGAGACCAACATTGTCCAACACAATGACATTGGTGAAGCCAGGGCTTGTGCGCCTCAGGTGCTCCTGGACCAATTGAGGAAATGATAGAAAGGTCCTGCTGTTATGCAAACCCAATATCATTTGGTACAGCTTGACCCCCTTTGGACCAAGGAGAGCTACCATCAAGTAGGCTGTGGCACAGACCGCAGCACGCCAAGCCATCCCGTCATTGGAGCCTTTGGGGACATAGCCATACCCATTGCACATTGACGAGGCAAATGCCAATTTGTCAATATAATAAAATTTGACTGTCCCCTTGGCTTTGAGGGCAGTGTATGCCTCTGCATAGTTTTTCTGGATATCAATGTTGGCTGGGCTGTTTCTGTTGTAGGGGGATACCCCAAGCTTTTTCCAAGAAAATTGCATTCCCTTCACCAGATGATAGTAAAAGGAAATTGAGGCCTCAATCCCAAAAGTAGATTTAACCATGGCCTGTATATTTGCCAGTTCAAGATGGCAGTCCTGGGTGATCCACTGGCAGATTGCCCATTTGTGCTCCTTGGTGAGCATGGTAGAAACACACAAGGATTTATCTGCAGAAAGGAAACAACCAGTATTGATGAATTTTTGGAAGGTCTTGCCGGCATACTTGGGATCCACTCCAACAAGGGCCGCGGCTGCCTTGTAATCACCCAATTCCCTCATTAGCTTAAGCAGGATAATGCATTTGATGTCGGGAATGAGCTTCTTGGCGGGCTTTTTAGCGGTGGGGATTGACTTGTTGGCATTGGGCACAACGCAGGGCATAGGTACCTTGGTATAAAAGGCTGAAATATTTTTTAACACCAGCTGTCCCTCATCAATATTGTAGAACACAGTCTATTTGTCCTCTTCCTGGTTACCATCACTGATGTAGGGCTCATAGCTAGTGTCAAGTACAGGCTTCACCCTCTCCAGCATTGCTGACAAGGCCAACTCTTGCCGGTACACAACATCAAACACATACAAAGTAAGTTCTACCTTCTTTTTTCTAACTTTCTTTGTAGTGGTGACCTTGGTGGGCTTCCAGGTCAGCTTTGGGACCCAAGGGTTGATGCTCTTCACCCTAGCAGCTTGTGCTCCTTGAACTGGCTGTGTCAGTACAGCGTCACTATGGAACTCTCCTCTCCTGTCTCCTCCTTGAGTAGGCACTTGGGTTGCACTAACTATATTCTTTGACCTGCGGGGGCAACTGCAACCGCGGCACACAACAGGTGTATTGGTACTCTGTTGTTGTGTTCCTTTTATTTTAAAATTTATGTTTCAGATCTTGTGTCTTATTTTAGATACATTGGTATCATTCATGATTACAATCCATTGCACACATTGTGTAAGTGATTTTGTTTACGTAGTGAGTTGCTATTGTGTTTTTTTTGGTTTGCGTTTTGACACACCTTGCTTTGGTGTATTTTGTCACCAATTCACATAGTAAACATATGTACACCAAAAGTCAACTCACACCATTTTGTTTGTGAATCAATGTATTTTGGATTGTATTTTGAATGGTTTCACTTTGCGTGTGAGCCTTTCATTGCTGTGTTGACTCATTTTGCCCATTAACACCAATAAACCCTGTTGACAGACTGTATATTTTAATCTGAGAGTTGGATTTTGTTTAAATCTGAAGTCATTTTGTTTAAATCTGAGTTATTTTTGGTTGTTGCCATAGCTTTTAAAACTACTGTACCTAATCAAATACTGAACTCTAATTGGTTCAGTTTCAGCAATCTGTCCATATATAGTAGCCTAAAAGCTTGTAGCCACTACTTTTTATTTCAAGTTATACTATAAAATTTATATATCAATTATTTTTGGTTGTAAATGCGCACTTTTAATTGAATGTATTGATAATGTTTAATTTATTTGATAATTTTAATCCTAAAACAGACAATTAGAATATTTATTTCCTTTTTATGTTCTTTATTGTATATCTTAATTAGTACAAGCTAGTAACAGTATTATATATTCACTGATTTGTTTTTTATTTGATATTTTTGTTGTCATTTTAGTTGCTATTAGGGTTTGTTGTTGGATCAAGTTTGTAACTTTTGTGACTGAGTTCCATGCGCTCATAAAAACATAGTTGATTTGCTCTGTAACTGAAACTCATGTGTTCTAGTGTTTGGTACATTTCTTGTTGAATCATCAGAAATTTGTTCTAAGTTTGCATAGGCTATTGTGTGAATAGTCATTTTTGTCAAGTAGTGCACTTTTTATGTGGAATAGCTTCTATTTTTATCTAAAAAGTATTAATTTTTATGTGACTAAACCTATGCATTCTAAACTGAATAATATTTGTTTATCTCAACAGGTTTGAAAACTACTATGGCTTGTTGGGTAGCCCAATTATCCAGCATGTCCTTGAGCTCCATCTGGTAGGCATACACATCTGCGGTGTTTGATATTACTGAGTAATAATTGACACCCAATGGGAAAACTGCCAACAAAACCCTGACAAATTGATACAAGATTGAGCTGCACTTGTAAACGCCAGATTGGATTCACTTTTCTCAATAATCTAGGATACTTGCAGAAATCTTGGCATACAATAAGAAGATGACATCATTATGCATCCTCATTGCCCTTCCTTTAATAAACGTAAAGATAGTTGAATCATAGGGGTTGGTATCCACAAAACTAGGTCCACTGAGAACCTGATTGGACAAGATTCTAGCAACAACCACAACTCTGTGCATCCAAAAATTGACTGTTCTCTTATTTGTGAAAATGCTGTGAAGGCCCAGTAGGAGACACACTTGGACCAGGGACATCTGCGGGTCATGTTTCATGATGGTCATCATAAGGGGATGAAATTTTTCACCATCAGTTGACATACAGGTACCAGTCGGGGTCTTTTTTTTTGGGGGGGGGGGGCACAGTTGGTGTGAGCTTGCAGGGTTGCAGCCACTGTGGACTTTGAAAACCCCATCAGAGTTGCAATTACCCCAAGGGACATAAGCATCCCTTGTTTTTCAAGCATTTAAAGAACATTTTCTGGAGTGATTGGCTTTTTTATGCATCTTGCAGGCTGATTGGCTGGAGGTGGGATGTGTCTGTCTTGGGAACCAGACAGTGCCATTTGACTGGCTGTTTCTGGATTATGGCTTCTCTGGGTGACCCCTTGGCTCAATTGGCCAATTCTGGATGCTAGTGTTGATACATGATTTGGGTTAGCAGCTGCCTGTGTGTGATGGGAAAACAGGGGCATGCTTGAGGACACAGGAGAAAGAGCACACTTCTGTGTAGTGCTTGGGGAGGGGCATGTAGGTTGGGAATGTCCATAGAAAGATGCTTCACTATTGGAAGACCCAGTGTAGCCCTACATAATTTTGTCAAGGCCAGGGAAAAGCTTGTTGACTTAGTTGTTATTGAAAGAAGACATAATATTTTTTTTAAAAAAATCAAACTCTAAATCAGGAGTGTGTATTTTAGACAATTTTATTGTTAAATATGTTAATTTTGTGAATAGTAGGATCTAAATTTTAGCTGTCCTAAAATGGAATATGGTGATTTTTGAGAATACCTATGATTTCTAAAAGAATTAGCACAAATCCACTCTAGATCCTTTGAAATCCTTTTTGAGATACTCATAAATTATATTTATTTCAAATTCACCTCATTTTTGATTTGAAATTTAGTTCTTGGATTTGACAATCCCGCAATTCCAAAAAACATAGTAAGCTTAATGAAAATAGTTGATGGACTTGAATGCTTCAAATCTGATTCCAGTTAATTCATTCTGTCCATTTGAAATATGCAGCTTGACTTGAACTTTGCAAAGTGTCTATGAGTTCCCGCAATTTTAAAAAATCAAATAAAAATAAAAAGAATTCAATTTAATTAAAAAGGCCATCCTGCAAAATTGATTTGAAATTTGGACCAAGGATTTGACAATCCTGCATTTTACATTTAGGTTCTGAATTTACAGTATCATCAAGTTCAAAGGCAGAAACAGATAATGGATGCCAGTCTTTATTTTTAAAAGACTGATAATAAGGCCAACCAGCAGCCTGCATTATTAAAAACACCAGCTTACAACACTAAGAGAGAAAGAAGTAGGTTTAGGGCATTGTGGAAAGTGGCTCAGCCTGGGTGATTTTTATAGGGAAGTTTATTATGCGGCTCTGCATGAAAATGAAAGTTATCCCAAGGCATCTGTATGATGTATATAGTGGCAGGCTCCACACTTGCCCCCTGAAACAAGCAAATTCAGGGGTTTACCTGAGCTGCAAGCCAGGTCTAGCCAGATAGTAGATGGTTTCTAGTTGATAGATGTGATTGCTGACTATGTGGGTTAAATCTATTCAGATCTGCTCTAAGACAATGTATCACTGAGCCTTTTATCTTGAAGTAGTTGGCCTGGTGACCCAATCCTTAGTGAATGCTTCTATATACTATTTTTGATGACAGTTCATCTGATAGTGCTCTGTTCTAGGATATATTTAATTGTTAGAATGGTTTTTATAATAAGCTGCATATGTGAGAGCTTTATTGAGGTGTGCTCATTAATTATGTAGTAGACTCAGGTTACGTTCTCTATGAGAAGAGTGATTTGCTTCATGCCAGGGTATAGTTTGGCTATTGATTTATTATTCCTGCAGAATAGGCGCCCATGTTTTTATGTTGAGCTGGGCTCTTGACCATTTGGGCTGTGAACCTGCGTTTATTGGCTGAACCCTTCAATTAGTCAATATCTCAGAGCCTACTATTTAGTGTTTGGTTATTTTAGCTTTCTAGTATATCTTATAGCTTATATATAATATATGTAAGGTCCCAGAATGATCTAGAAAATCAGCTAGCCTGCTTGGATATAGCACAACCAACAGTGTGAAAGCTATTGTCAACTACCTTCCTAGAAGGAAAACCCCCTTTCTGACCGCAAATGGCCAGGGTTTTGCGAGGCCCACATGCCACAAAGCCCTGGAATTGAAACTAAACACAAAATTGGGTCCTCTTGCTGTAAATCCACTGCCACCTTTGGCCTTGGACCAAACTGTTTTTCCCTGCCGCACCAAAAAAGGCCCAAAAATTATAGCCAAGCCACTTAATTATCTAGGAGATTTAGCTCATACTGTTGATGAGAGATTTTTCCTGGCCTACCCTGCAGATCCCCTGGATTTGGTTGTCACGGCTTGGGAAGAAACACTGATTAATTTGGACTATTTGTTGGCATGGTGTTGCCCTCTTTTAAAAACAATCAGGAAAACCCAATCAAAAGACAAAACATCAATGGCCTCAAAGTCAACTGAATCTGAAATGGTTGGGATGCCATCCAGCCAATAAGGTGGAGCTGCGGAAATTGCCTTGAAACCCTCTAGTCCCCCTGGCCCTGACTAGCAAATTTTCTCCCTTGGAAAATTAGATGCAACACTTGAGGTCATGTGACTACTGCCTGCCAACTCACCTCTTTTAACAATGCCAGGGGACTTTGAGTCCCCTGCTTGTCAATTTTTCAATTCATAAAAGTTTGGTTTCTGTTGCACTGAATTTTTAAAAATTATAGTTTTAGTTGGGATCTCTGTTTTGAGTTTCCCTATAATCTATAGTAAAAGTGTTAGTGACTCTATTACTCCTTACCTTTGACCTACCTGCTTCAAACTCTGCCCCTCTTCTGGGATCTTCAAAGCAGACTCTAGCATATAGCTGTTATTTTTTTTGCTTTTGCTTTCAAAGTCTACGCTCAAACTCTAAAGCTTTAGTTAAATTCAATATAAAAATCTATTTTTACCTTGATTTTATCTATAAATTCTTTAATTTCAAACCCGCTTTTGTTTCCGTTTGCTCTAAAGGCACCTGAGTATACCGCCAAGCTATCCAAAGCCCCTCTATCACTTCCTGCCTGTTCTCTTGCCTGTGGGTGCTCCTGCTGGGCAAAATTCTATTGTTTTAGCCTAAACTAAAGCCACTCACCTTACCCAAATTTTGTAAAAAATTTAACCATGATACTCCCAATGCTGAAGTTTGTGGTATTTTCCTTGGCTCTTTTTCTGTTGCTTCTGTGGTTGACCTCACCCAATTTTTGGTCAAAAATCTCCTCTTCTGCGCGGCTTGTGGGTGAGAATCCTTACACCCTCTTGAATCTTCCCAGTGGTCTCCTGTTCTCTGGAGAGGTTGTGGTCAAGACCATGACTTGCAATGACCTGGAATTGGAGGTTGTTGATTATGCTCTGCCTGTTCTTGTGGGCAAGGAAATGTCAGCACCTTCCCTCCTCGGTCTGGAGAAGAGCAACTTGGCACCTTTCCAAGTGCCCGTGATGCCCCCTCCCGCTCCCACCCGTACTCCCTGGTTGCTTACTGGCCTAGTGCTGATAGGATTAAATGTGTATTTCCCTCAGCTGTGCCCTGGGTCCTCTCTGTGGTCCCCTCTTTGAGCGGCTGTCCCAGTTCTCCACTGGGCGGCATCCTGGTGGTTTGTTTTGCCAGGATGGGAGACAAACTTAGTTAGTCTAGCCCCCCTTTCTCACACTTGCTATCAGGAAATGGTGAATTGTAAGAGCAATTGTTCAATTGTTTAATTGGGCGCTCAAATGCTCACAGGTTCTAATAATAGCTGTGGCACCTTAGCATGCAACAGCCTAACCCATGACCATGAAGAAACAGCCAATGACCTTCTTTCTCCAGGTCACAGTGCGCAGTTTCCAAACTGTTTTGCAAGTATCACTGAAAATGATGCCGCCAGGCCCCTGGTGGAACAAAAGGCTAAGTATTCCTCAGTAGGTATAATTAGTGAGGAGGAGAAGCCCTCCTCACTGTTGACATCTTAAAATAAACAACTTTATTCCCAGAACCCATTATTTTCTTGCAGGGATTATCTATTTTTGCACCAATAAAATCATTCTGCTTGCATCTCTTTGTGAATCCACTACGCAATGCAACCATGCCTATCTGTTTCCTCCTGGCTCTGCTCCTGTCACTTTGGTTAAGCCATCTTGCACCATTGACTTGGAGTTCTTCCACCCTCATCACCTGAATCTTCCCCCTGGCCACCCTAGAGTGCCAATTCCACCTACCATGAAGGAGATTCCTTCCTCTCTCCCCTTACCCAATGTGTCTCTTGCCCAAGACTTCAGTAAGTTGGGGTTTGTCTACATTACAGTATTGGGGCTGGCTGATCAGGCCGTGCCCCATAATAGAAGTTGGCATCTCCTGGCTACTGCTGTGAATTATATTAACAGAATTGCGTTAATTGTACACATGGCCTTTCAGGCCTGGCCTGCCTCCCCTGTGGGAGTCCAGCCGGGCTCTGGTATGAGCTGTGACAGTATAGCTAAAGGGGCTATGTTGAATACCTTTGCTTTGCAGCTCTGGGTAGCCTTGTTGCTACCAATTGTGAGAATTGGGGAGCAGGTTACTGGGAAATAAAACCAAACTCTCAACCACAATAAAAAATACGGTTTCAGCAACAGCTGAAAGGTTGTTGCCAACAATTCCTGGGAGGCCAAGGGGGGAAGGAATCAACTGAACACCAAGAGCAACAGATAAAACCAATTGGCCAAATTAGACTAACAAATTTCAAACTTTATTAGAGTAGAGAATGACAAAGCAAGGTCTTTTACAACTCTTGCATTAATTTAAAGGGAGGGGTGGAATTTGGGTGGGAACTTGAATGTCAAAATTAATCAACAAATGATATGAGGGAATATAGATGCATTTCTTGAGGCAGGCAAATCTGGACAAGATCAAAGAAAAAACTGACTCAACTAAAATTGAGGAATCTGTCTTGGATGCAATTATCACTGCTACTGGCCGCTCTTGCACATGATATTTAACCAGAGGTGTCTCTTGGGTGGGTTGGGTGGGGGCATCTTCAAACTAATTCAGCAAATAATAGTATGAGGACCTTTGGGTTTTTTCAGTAAATTCTTAGATAAATTTCCAGGCGTAATCTGACAGAGATCCCCAAGCATTTGGTGAGGATTAAAGTAGCGGCCCAAGGGGGAGGCATAACTTTACATCAATTTCCCCTGCTTTTGCTGCAGGTTTGGAGCCTGGTGATTTTTTTAGTCTACCTATGGCTTTTTTAAATTTTTATGCTTTTTATATGTTTTTTAGCATCAAACGTTAAGGCTGGTTGAGATAGTGTTTTCCTACCCTCAATGCTGTAAATTGAGATAGTGTTAATTGAGATGATGTAAGTTGAGATATCATACTTTGATATCCTGTTTTTGAGATGCCCTACCCGAGAGACCTCGTTGTTTAGAGGTGGTATGGGAACCTGAGTGTTATCAGTAACAAGCCCTGGATCTAGTATAGCATGGGCAGATGCAAACTTTTTTGATACAGCCCATATCATCACCTTATCCAACCAGAGATATGGTACCAACCATTCATTCCTTCAGCTTCACCGCTTATAATTGTTACCAGCACTTTACCAGGATCATGTCACAATAAGTTTGGTAAATGTTAGCCCTATTGTTCCAATAAAGTTAACAAGGTTTTGTCTTTTATTTTGTTTCCCCTTCAAAAGATACCTGATTGGCATTAACCTTTTAAAAGGTTATGAAATAAAAAATTAAATCCCATTTTAGGAACGCTTTTGGATATTCAATGAAGAGTTTAAAAAGAAATAACTATTTAAAAATTAGTTTTATTAACATTATAACCTGAAAATTTAACCCTTACCCTCTAAAATAGAGGTTAATATCGAATAGTCAAAATTATTAAGGATTTTAATTCAGCACTTTAGTGGTGCGAATATATTTTATGATCACTTGGCTTCCGATTTGTGCCATCACCACACTTTGCTGGGATTAGGATGCTTCAGCGCAGGGCCGCTACAGCCAAGCTGGAGTTACTTAATATTTAGTTTATTTAAAATAATCCTTTGATATAAAAAAGCCCTAGCTGGGATTCACTCAAAATTTTTGTGAGCATCTGCTGTTGTAGGATAAATTGGTGAGTCAATAAATTTCTTGGGACTTTCAAGCATCTCGACGCTTATCATTCCTTGGGTGGGATAAGGTGCTGGTTGGATTACCCCAGTTTAAGATTTGAGCAGTAAGCTGAGACGTAGAAATCCAGATGAACATACAGCAGATTTACCAAACTTCAAAGGAGCTGTTCAATAGGGAGCTGTACTCAAGTGTCGTTGATCTGGTAGGTTTTTAAGCTTTATTGCTTCACTGCTCGGTTATTTTGTTCATGTAATTAGTTGGTGAGTGGCTTTTGGCTGTCGTTTACTTTAAACAAATAAATTTTGCCTAGAGATCATCATGGGCTGCATCGCTTCCTTATTTGACACATTTTATTTAAGCCTTGTCGCAAATGGCTAGTTATGGATGATTACCTTGGTTTTTAAAGACGTAATTGTGAATCCCTTGGCACTTAATATTCACAGCTCTCAGAATATCACTCAATAGTTTATTTTTCAATTTCTTTCTATAATATAATTCAATCAACCTTTGGGCAACTTAAAGCTTTCTGGATAATTTAAATGCAAGCTATTTCTGGTTATACGCTTTTAGAAAAATCAGTAATCGAGGATTAAGAAATGATTTAGATTGAACTTTCGTTACCGTTGGATTCCCTTGATAGGCTCAACGCCTACCATCACCAGTGCATGCTGCTGAAAGGAGAGGCTTGCTTTAGATTAAATCAGTTAGAGAAGGCAAAGGTACATCTAATCAAAGGCTATTTAACGGATCAACTCTGCAGGCCTGCTATTCAGAAGCGCTGGGGTTGCTTTCTTCCAAATCCCTAAACGACACTCCTACAGGCTCCCTTCTAAAGGGGTTTGAATCAGTACGTGTACACAATAGAAACTATTTCCACTCCAAGATTGCAAGATGCATGCTGGGGTTAAAGGATTACGAAGGGGCACAAGAAGAAGTAAGCACAGGCAAAGACTCCCCTAACAACGTAGTTGAAGAAGATCCACACCCAGCACTTGGACTCTACAACCAAGCTGATTTGGCTTAAAGTTGGGAAAGTCATGGACAATCCGTAAATGTGATCAGACACTTATCCTCTAATGACAACTAGAATAGCTTATCGATGCGGGAAGGAGCTGCTAAAGTTAGGTTTGGATTGACAAATGGCTAATGCTTAGGGAATCTCCGTGCGCATTGGAGATCATTGACGAGATGCTTGAAATGGACGACACCTCCCTTGAAGATCTATTACACCCCAGCCAGCCAGACTGGCTCAAGACATACATCCGTTTCAAGTACCACTCAGTACGCTTGCACCAAGAAGGTAGGTAGTAGGGATGTAAGCTGACGTTTAGCTGCCCAGGCCGAGATGGTTACTTTAGACAACATCCTCGCTCCAAACGCCAAAATCAATGGCGAGGAGGCTGATATGTTCTATCGCCAGGGGGAGTTTTCCAGGGCTTTGGTTCATTTCAAACAGGTACGCCCGGACAGGACGCCGCTCACTCGTTAGGCTTACAAGGAAGATCCTTACTCGGACAGGCTGTTTGGAAAATATGTCAACGCTTTGGCGGCACTTGGGAAGCTTAATTCCTTAGAAAGGTTGCTTGGTTTAGGAGTTTCTAACAATGCAGTGTGGTTATGAAGAGAGCCGGTGGTGCGTTCCCTAGGTCCTCCCAGACATTGCATGGCTTGTCTCGGATATGGGAGCTCAACGGTAACATCGAAGGTGCAGAAATCCTCTGTCAAAAGGTAACCTCCACAGTTACAGTTACTCACGCTTTAGGCTCTGTGACCTTAACTGCTTAGACCTGGATGTGCTTATTACCAGAGGTATAATCCACGGCATGTCTAACCTTGACAGGCCAACTGTTTTATAAGCAGGGCTCTTTCCGGCTGGCACTAGGGGATTTTCAAGTGGCGCTTTCCATGCAAAAGAACATTTTGGTTTACGAAGGTTTGGTTTCTCTTCTCCATTAACCTTCAGGCTTTGTACATGCCGCCTGCAAACTTAAGGATTACGGCGTTGCCAGAGTTGTGGCTGGCAACTGCATCAAGAACATGCCCGTGAACTACCGCAGCCATATGCTGATGGGAAAGGTGTACTTTTTTGAAAGAAAAGCTATAAAAGTAGCACAATGCATGTTCCAAACTAACTTCCAAAAGGAGCATGCAGGAAAGGCTGTTGAGTGCTTCAAACAAGCGGCCAAGCTGGCCCCCACCTGCTCCACGCCTATTCTTTGGATGGCCTTGATTGAACGGAACCTGTGCGACCTCGAGGCAGCCAAGAAGCTAATCCAAGGCTTCCTCTCCCACAACAGCTGTGCTGTGGCCACTGCTCAGCTAGGCTTTCTACTCCTTCTTGCCAAAGAGTTTGACACTGCAATTAATTACTTCGAAAAGGCAATCAGGTAAGGGTTCACCAACTCTACTGTGCTGAGCTTCAGGATCCAAAGAAATCTCCGCATCGCCAGAGAAGGGAAACGCATGGCTCTTGCCCAAAAAGCAGGTCAATACACAGACGCTCCCAGTACTGCTGAAGCAATATTTAATTTGAAGCTTGCTGGCATTATGGATCCTTTATTTGAACCCTGGTTTGATGCTCCCTGGTCCACCTGAGTATACCAATCAATAGATGTTTGTATAAATTGACGTTTACTCATCAAGAAACTTCTTGAAATTAAATATCAAATCATTTACCCAATCCTTCTCTATACCACATGCTCCCTTGATATACCAGAGCTTCCACCTGCTCTGTGATCCTTCCAAGGTCAACTTCCCTTCCTGAAAGCGAGCCCTAAGTACTACTTTCCTCTCAGGCTTGTGTAAAGCTAATTTATATGCCGGCACTCATAACCCATTCATCTTGAACCACCTTCCAAATATGCTTCTTTCATTCTGGTCCTTTGAGCATTTTCATCAAGCAATCTGTAGGTAAGATTTCAGCCTTGTTTTTATTTCCACTTTGCTGGCATGTTCAATACAGCATTTTCAACCCTGCCGAGATGGACAAAGCCAGGTCTTCCCAGAAACTTGAAGATTTCTGAGTTTGTATCGATGGAATCCAGATCTGCATACATTTTGGGCTGAGTGGACTTTGTTCAAGCAGGCTTGACCTTAGACACCTCAGCAGGTTTCAAGGCTACCGTGGTAGGTTGTCCATACAGACATTGGCAGGTCCAGGGACAAGTTGCCTCTACAAAAGTATACATAGCTGTTAGGACCTCAACCATTTGCATAAGGAAGTACCTGCCAGGATAAACTTCCTTCTGTCTATTGGTGCAACACTGTTCTTTGAGGGAGAAGTAGAGGGGTAAGTTGAGCCAAATTATATTGTTTGTTGACAGCAGGGAGCTCAGTATTGAAGGAATAGCGGTACCAGAATTCTTGGGTAAGGCCCCTACTGGGACACAAAGATGAACTGTTCCTTGACCAGTGCCTCTAGAAGAAAATTGGGCGCTTGTAGAGAGTCAGGAGGGACCAAGGTTGGAGGCTAACCTTGGGATTTGTCCCCTTATCTCTCTAAGTCGAGCCTGGGAGTTCAAAGCAGCATCTTGACTGTGCACAACAGCCCCTTCCTTAGGTTAGGAAATTGTTGTCCCAGATAGAGAAGAGTCCTGACACAAAGATCTGAACCATGAGCCACAACCATGACCAGGAACATTAAATCCAGATCCCTTTTGCCAGCCACAGCGGTTCCACACCTACACTGTGCTGCTGAAAACATCATGTAATTTTTTAGGAGATGAAACCTTGTTCTGGAACTGCCTTGCCAAGAAACTGGGCGTCAAAATCTGACTCCAGGAATCTTTCAATCAGCAGGGGATGTTGCAACTGAACCAATTAGAGTTCAGTATTTGATTTGGGGAAGACAATAGTCCAATAGAAAGAACAGAAAGAATAAAGGTAAGATGTTGTTTATTGTAGAATATTGTGATTAATATACTATATGGGGAAAGCCACTAGGCCACAAGGAGGTGGCATGTTCCATGTAAGGTTTGGAGCTGAGGAATAACTTGTGCGGGATCAGCAGGTCAAATTGGTAGCATTCCTAATTAGGAGAAAGTGCCCGCGGTTTGACATTGCCATCAGATTGATTCATGTTGTTAGACACGTCAAGGGGTGACTCATTGAGTGCCCCCTGTGTATTGTAAGATACGTTGGCAGGCGAGTCTGGAAACTTGGTTGCAACAGGGATATCAAAAGATGATCCAAGGACATTTGCCACTCCGAGGCTGAAACTTTAAAGGGTGGCCCAGGTGTTTAGAGCCATCTATCCAACCAACCTGATACCTCCATTCAACTTGACAAGAGACTATGCAGTAGCAATGATTCAAATATGAAGTACAGTTTGACAATCCTGGATCTTTTTGAGCTGGTGAGGTGGATCAACCAAAGCCAGGTTCAAGCAGACAGAAGCTGCCCGTTGAACAAAACATTGGCGGCACAAGATTGCTTTAGCAATACCAAGGGATAGGTTGCTGGTGATGTTTCTATTGCGACGTACCCAACACAGCAACCACCATGAACAATCTAGCTGGACCCACTGTCACTGATACACAGATGGGCAGCAGAATGAATCTGACCTGCCCACCGATAGTCCAGATCCCAAACTGGACTTGATGTATGGCAGTCTTGGAGACAAGGCTTGCAGAGAGCTCATGGTCATGATGCAGCGAGCCCTCAAAATTGCACACAAGGCAAACAACCCCAGCATACAGCATCAACTGGGTGGTGTATTTTGATCAAAAAAGCAAAAGGGAACATCCATAGCTAATCCAGCAAGCTTCATTCAGGAAATAGTTTCACCAAACTTCACACCCTGCTTCCTAATTGAGCAACTAGAAATTGGTTATGGACGTTTATAACAGGTCAACCTGGTACAGTAGTTTCTAAAGCTGGAAGGCCAAGCAAGATCAACTCAGATGTAAATAAGTCAGAGCCAAACTTGAATCCGATCCAAGCACCCATGTAAGGTATACACCCAGGTAGCAGGAAGTTGGGGGGTTGATGGGCAAGCTGGCCTAAAAAAGCAGCCGGGAGCCCAGACTGCAAGAGAAAGAATCAGAATGCAGTACACTGCCCACAAGGACATGGCCAGGATAACACCAGCTGATCCTGGGTGAACTTATACTTGCCATGTAGGTTGGGGATGAAATCTGCCCAGCTGTAGCTGTTTAAGCCTAACAATCACAAGACACATTTAGGCAACCGTCAGAATGTAGCATCCCATGTCAACAATCTCAAACTTTAGTCTAGTTTTGTATCCATAACTCTACTTAAAACTTGAAAATTGACTTACCGCTGAACATCAAGAACAGCTATTTGAGGTGAGAAATCAATAAACATACAATCAGAACACATACATTTCTGGGAAAGATCAGTCTAGGAGATGCTACCCCCTGCCAGTCCAAACCCTGCCAAGGTTCACTTGACAGCTACATCCAAAACGATATGGCTCAACCAAAGCGTGAAGCAAGCTGTGCCCAAGCATGCTACTCAGCCATCTAAACCAGGGCATACAATCCAAAGCATAAACAGTATGAAGCTGGTCCTGGGCGTCTAAATTTGGTGCAAACCTCAAGGAAACTGGCCAGGAACCGGTCCATTGATGCTAAAAGAGGTCACACAACCCTGGATTTGGCCAAACAAGATACAGAGAACCTATAGACAGGCGCTGGGGTGTGCACGTAACATAGCAACTGTATGCCAATAATTAGCAAACCATGAAACTGGAGCTGGGGCTTGGTCTGACTTGATCCAGGATTTTGTTCTAGAGTAAACCAAAAAGAACACAGCAAGCATGTGGCAGCGCAGCCAGCGTGTGCTGTGGTTGGGGTGCCAACATGGAGCAAAAAGCAAGTAGGCACAACACAAGCGGCTATCCAAAAAATGTGGCAGAGGGGCAGCAGAAGATATTGCAGCTGTACAGACACAGCAGCCAGCCCAGGGCACACAGATTAAAAAGAAGCAGATGAGCAACTCAGGGGTGCCCAAGCTATCAGAAAAGGCAGTCAAAGTTACAATGTCTGTCAGAAATGACAATTTTTCTATTCAAACCCCAAGGTATGGAGCAGGTTTTGAACCCAGAGACTTATTTCCTGCAGCCCACCAGTTCAGGAGACTAAGAGCACAGCTGCCCGCATTTCATCAATAGCAAACCTGAAAGGAGATTTGATGTGAACCTGCTGGGACTGAAATCCTTGCCAACACCACAGGGGTTTGCGAGCAATCCACTTGTGCCTGACCATAAAAGTCTTTCCCAAATAGTGACCTGCAACACTGACAGGTTAGATGATGAAATCAGCAACCCTGCTAATTGAAAATCCCCAGCTCTGCTTTCAGCCTAAGACCTGACACTTCTTTGTGAACCTGTCTAACACCAGTAACCAGGTTAGTGAACATAGTAGACCAGAAGCCTATTCTACAGTAGCAACCAATGCCAACCCGCTTGCTTCTGAGCCAGGGGTTTCTCTGAAGTGAAACATGTGGCACTAATGGTTCAGGTAGCAAAGTTAGCAAGTCTGCCAATGAGAATTGCCCCAAACCTGCCTGAAGCCCAGGAAATGGTGCAGGCATAAAAACCCACCCAACGTCAATTATCAAACATGGACATAAGGGCTCAAAAGTCTATTTCACAGTGACAGCCAATGACAAACTGCCTGTGTCTGATGCCACCCCTAGAATCCTGACGCCAGCCCGCCAAGCCCAAGAAACCTGACCTAACAATGAGGCCTGGCAGAGCAGTATAAATACCAGCCCGGCCAAGACCAAACCCCATCAATATTTTTAAATGAAGGTTACAAGATATTGGTTCTCCTAAACATTGTTATATTTCATCTTTCTTAATCTGTCAATTCAACTCTAAACCCTCCAGCCTGCCCACTGCCAGCAATTTATTGTTCTCTAGGTGCTTTCTGTGGTCCTGTTTACCATACATAGTATCCTTTGAAGCCTGAATACAGAGACTATTTCTCTGACAAGATACCAGCACAGGATTCCTTGGCCCAGTCTAAAGAGCTGACCAGATATAAAAGAAAGAGGAATTGGTATATTACTGAACCCAGACTGTTTAAAAATAAATGTACCTTTCTTCATGCCCACCAACTGGACATGGAGCCGCCCATTACCCCCAAACTGATGCCTGCATCTGCAACTGAGCTCTCCCTAGATCACAGCAATAAGCTATCTGAGATAGTGTACATTATCCTCACTGAGGTGATCAACACTATAATTCTGGCTTCTGGCCAAGAGCTTGGGTAGGAAAATTTATATCATACCTAATCAAGTTAGTGCCAATCCTATGGTGGGCTTTGACCACTTCATCTGCAACCCAACCAATCTCAGACAATGATGGGCCGGCCGCCCAAGGTTGGTTCCTGACAACGTCCAAGGCAGTGAATACCAGGAAAGTTGAGCTTGCTCCTTTGATATACCCACCCGTTTACTACCAGGAGCCAGTTCTGCCAAGTCTGATACAGAAGGTCCCAACAGTACTTCACACTAGCTGCAAGTCTTATGTATGTAAAGCTTACAACAAAAACGGCACAGCACTATATAACAGTACAGGAACAACAGGTGTTGAAGGAGGTCACAGCCATCCACAGCAAAGTTTTATGGCGTGTGTGCCAGCTACAGCACAGGGTTATGATTCCTTGGTGCCAAAAAGCCCAACAGGCTGCTAGGACCAGCATGAAGTGCCTTATCTTTATCAAGTCTATACCAACACCAGTGTCTGCAAGAGGACAGTGACAATTGCTGGATCAGGATCCAAGCCTTCCAAAAAGCTGTACAATCAATATCTTAACACTGGGGAAATCATTTTAATGGAGAAACCCAAGCAACTGTCTACCCTGCTCAATAAGGATCATATATAGGCCATCTACCAGTGGATACACTGAGGCTGTCATCTTGAACCAGCAAACCTATGGGCTATGGCTAGCTCAATATTTGGGCTTGATGCATTGAATATTTTTACTATTAGGCAGTCAGTAAGACCAGGCTTTCCAGAAAAAAGTTTGATGCATCTCTACATAACTGAAGCAGCTATCCAACTTCAAGTCAGGTCAAAAACACCAAGGCTTGCATTGTGCCAGAAATTGTGGGATAGTAAGAAGCTGTCTCCAAGTGGTGGGAAATAACCACCCAAATCCACAAGGAGTTAATGATTAACCACCAACGTGGCTTCAGATATCTTTTTGTAAAATTTCCAAATGAGATACTAGAATTAAGTAAAAAATTAATCCTAACCAAAGTAGCCCAAGATAAATAGCCTGTGAAGGCATCATAGTGTCTTCAGAATAAAATTCAGGACATTGAGATACAACCAGATTTTCAGCTTCAAAGACAGGGTGAAAAACTCCAAGATTGACAGGCATGGAATTAACATTGGGTGGTGCCATCAACAAAGTTCCAACTGCAGGGCCCCATCTTCCAGTAATGATCCGGCTGAGAATCAGGTTGTAGGGAATGTAGTGTAACAATCCAACTACAGGATGCATTTTAAAAATTTAAATTAGACCAAGGGATATATGATTTTTATTGAGTAAATTTTGGGGGGGACTCAACTATTAAGAGTTGAAACAGTGAAAATTATTCAATATATATCAAAAATTGACTAAGCAATACCGCCTGGATCCTGAGCTCCAATTCCTTCCACATTGTCAAGTGAGTATCTAGTCCAGGTTGCAAAGAACCCTTGAGTGACCAATTTCTGATGACCATGCTGATAAATAAGCTCATATCTGGTGACCCTTAAATTACATCAATTTATCAATGCCAACTTACAGGGGATCAGATTTGACTGGCAAACTGGAGCAGCTGTTACCTATTTTCAATCAACTGCTTGATTCAAGTCCATTAAATCAATCAGTGTTGTTAAAGGTTTTATAGCTTTCTGAGCTTTCCTACTCAGCCAAATAATCCCTGGAATTATGGAACTTACTGTGACATGCATGCACTCAAGAAAAAGGATATAGTTGAGCTCAACTCTATTAACCTATCAGTCTCCGCTGTGGTAGATAGTTGCACTGCCCCAGAAGTAACAATACCACCTTTCAAACGGCGCTGTTAAGCTTAAATTATTACAATCAAGTGCCTAGAAAGCAGAGCTGACCAGAAGCATGATTTTTTTAGCTTGCTTCCCTTGAGAGAGAGCCAATCATACACATATATAGTTTGAGCTCCTGCTTAGCCATAATGGAAATAGACTTTGCCAAATGAACACACTCTTTCTTTTCCATCATCCTAAATACCAGGGAGCCAACCCTGGGCAGCCGGCCTGTTATTTTCTGAGATTGGGCGGGCTACAGGCCAGGCAGAAAGAGACCATCATAGGATTGGTACTAACTTAAACAGGTATGGCATATGCTTTCCCCCCAAGACCATGACCCAAAAGCCAGGATTATAGTGTAATCACCCCAGCAACAGTAATGTACACTATCCCAAATAGCTTATTGGTGTAATCTAGGAGAAACTTGGATGCAGAAACAAGCATCAGTTTGGGGGTGATAAGCGTCTTCATGTCCAGTTGATAGACAGGGAGGAAGTTATCTTTATCTTTAAAAATTCTGGGTTCAGCTGTATACCAAGGGTTATTTCTGATATATCTGGTCAGCTCTTTAGACCAGGCCAAGAGATCTTGCGCTAGTATTTTTCCAGAGAAATAGTCTCTTTATTCAGGCTTCAAAGGGTATTATGTGAAGTAAACAGTACCAAAATAAGCATCTGGAGGACAAAAACTTGGGGGAAGAGGGCCAGGATGAAGGGTTTAAAGTTGAATTGACAGATGACTAAGATAAAATACAGTAATTATTTGGAAAACCAATATCTCATAACCTTTATTCAAAAATGACAATAAAGGCTGGTGCAGAGTCTAAAAGCTCATATAGTACCCAGCTACCAGACTTTAATTCTAATGATAAGGATTCAGTTAGTTGGAAAAT
The DNA here is from genome assembly GCA_014839935.2 of Entomophthora muscae. NCBI lineage: Eukaryota > Fungi > Entomophthoromycota > Entomophthoromycetes > Entomophthorales > Entomophthoraceae > Entomophthora > Entomophthora muscae. The sequence goes on along the minus strand of QTSX02006443.1, from coordinate 341,926 downwards.
AGAAGTTTGAACAGATGGATCACCTGGGTTTTGGGGCAGCAAAATGACACTGGCACAGGAAGGGTACTCATTGACTGAATCTTTAAGGAGAGTAGTACAAGCCTTCTGTTCTGGAGCAATATTTTTGGGGGAAGCCTGCTGATCTGCCCTTTCTTCAGGATAGGATTCTGAATGGGTACCACAGAAGATATCAGGCTCATCAGACTAATGATGAGGGTTTTCCTCCCTTCATTAGTCAATTGGTTGTGTCTTTTAGTGTTTGCCATCATTGGCAAGTCAGTTCTAAATCCTTCAATTGTAATAGCATCTGCAGTTTGAATCAGAGGTAATTCAATTCCAAAAACACAGGTGGGCGACTACCTGGTCCTCAGGGCTGGCAGCCTGAAAGAAGACTTGACCAGAGTGCAAGTCCTGCTCTAAACCTTGGGTTTTGAGAAGAGAAAATGTCATTCCTGACACCAAGATGGGGTTTTTAAATGCTAGTGATAATCTGGATTAAGACTATCTTAGAAACATTGTATTTAGGCTGTTTTACTATTGATGTCTTAAAAAAATACAGTAGTTTTCAAAGCTACAGCGCCAAAAAACTCAAATCAACCCAGATGCAGAAATACAAGTGAACCAGAATCTATTGTTGATCAATATAAATTCATTGGTTTTTAATTTTGTTTGCACCTGAGTTAATTTTTCTTACAGATGATTTGATTTTGTTCAGCATCATAGCTTTGAAAAATAATGTACTATGAGAATATCTCCTAGTGGTATAAAAAAGGCTTTGATTGTTAAAACTACAGGACCAACCCCTGGCAAGGTTCTGATCAAACAGGTTTGTGACCTGCAATCTGACTTCACAGCAACCCAAAGTCAAATGCAGAAGTTGACTCAAGTTTTCAAATCCAGCAACATGAACAAATGATGATCTCTGTACAGTGGACAGCTTAATTCAGCGCTTGACTCATTACAAGAATCAAGTCACTCCATATTATCTAACCAAGTGATCTTCATAATCATGTTCCCTATAGCTGATTCACAATGACTATATAACTTCTACATACCAATAAAAATATAATCTAGTTTTCAATTATATTTCCCCTTCTAACTCTGGTAAAACAACACACAGTTATGACATGATTTAGTAAAGATATTAGCTTATTTAAGTAAGTGATGAATGGTGTAAGTCAGGAAGATGTAAATCTGATATGGCGTAAATGGCAACCATCAGCATTTGAACTATCAACATGTAACTACTCCATGTTGACAATCCCCAATTTTTTTTATTTTTTTTGCATCTTTATTGTTTTTTACCTTAAATAGTTTTCCTGGCGTTAAAAGTTGGATTGGATATAACTTTCAAGTTTTAAGTAAAATTGTAAAAAATAGAGCCAAAATAAAGTTTGGGATTGTTGCCATGGCGGATGTTACACGTAGGCAGCTGAAATTCTGACAGTTGCCGGTGTAGACATGCCCCACTATAGGTGTTTTTATATGTTAACAAAGTTAGCAGAATAAGGGTATACTAATTTGGCTTTAAATGGCAAGATCAAGGTGCTATATTTTTGAGATGCCTTAATATAAGCTTTTATATGGATTATAGTTATTTTATTTTTTGGTAATTTAATATTTCTAATGCTGTAACTTTGCTGTATTAGAATATTTACAAGAGAAAAATAATTATAGACTAGATAATAATCTTTAATAAAATATTGTGATTATATAGTTGTAGTGATTGCTTAGTAGGAACAAGATTTCTTGGAATCAGCCATTTGGATTACAATGAGGATGACTTATTCCTACTATTGAGTGAAGTACTGAATTGAGCTGCTACTGGATTTGGATTGGTATTGGTTCTTGTTTCCTGGTTTGATAATTAGAGTTTCCTTCTGCATTTGGCTTCAAGTGCCAGAATAGTCAATACAAATGGTACATGATCTCATGTGGAGAACCTTACCAGGGAGTTGGCCCCACAGTTTTGACACTAACACAAAAAAAAGCATCTCAAAATTTATTTGAAATGGCGTAATTTGAGTTTATGTATAAAGACCTAACAATTGGGGTAGTATTCTAGCTAAGCAAGGTCCCAAGTTAGCCACTTGGAACCCAGTGAGTGTGGTCACAATGGGATAGACTGTCATCATCCATCAAAAGACCTTTGTGTGAACGTTATAACAACTGAAATTACTGGCAAAATATGTGAGTACATAGTATACAAGGGTGTATATAGCTACAGACTGAGTGGAGTGGGGCAAAACCAGTGTGGGCCAGGAATACTGATTGTAGGAGTTTAGCTGCTCCAGCTCCTTGTAAAAGTACTCGCCATTTGGATTATTGAATGGCCCATGCAGTTGATAGTGTTGGTGGCCCCCAATCCCAAGGCAAGCTGTAAGGACAGCCGAGAAGATAAGGTGGTTCATTCTCTAGTCCTGGGAAAGGGCAGACAAAGCTTAGTGTCTTTAACTTTCTGAAGGGTAAAAGTCTTGGTTGATTTATGTGATAACAATTGAGGGGTAATTTTCTCAATGATAGCACAAACTATCATCAAGTGATTGAGCTTTATTATATACTATCAGCCTTGGTGGGGCATGAATAGTGAAAAACATTGAGCAGGGAATCCCAAACACTTGGTGCTGTTTGGAATTTCCTTTTGGGAGTGGGATTGGAGGGGGTTTGAAGGTAATGAAGTGCTAATCTCTGACTTGCATTGTTTGGATGTCTCTTCAAGCACTGTCATGCACCCAAATTCCACTTCCACAAATACTGCATTGGTGGCTTTGCAGGGCAGCTTATCAGCCCCTTCTAAACCTGGAAGATTCCAAATTTGGGCAGCATTTTCCCCTACTTTTGGGTTTGGGTAAATAGCCTTTTTGGTTTCCTGATTTGGCAGTTTCCTCATCCGGTAGGGGTGGACAGTCCTGCTGTGGGGGGTGCGCTACCTCCTGCCAGCTGGGTGGCTGGCAGGCTGGTGGGAGCAGGCGGGCGCCTGCTGGTTGGCCGTGCAGTCTGCAGACAGCTGGCGGCCAGCTGCGCGGCCTGCGGCAGGGGTATAAAACCCAATTTTTGAATTTTCAAAAATTTTAAATTATTTTTTAACAACTTGCTGTTTTGTGACAGTTTCCCGAATCAGGGGGAACTGCTGCCATTTTTTTTGACTTTTAGGTTTAATTATGCACAAAACCTTGTCTTATAAAAGGTTATTGTCAGTAATATTCCTGAAGTTATGTTTTTAAGATGGTATAGCCTGCCATATTTAGAAATATTGAAGCTTATTGATTTGGTTTGCTTTGCTTTGTCCTAGTTTACTTCCTGCATATTCAATTAAGATTTTAGATGTCAGGATTGATTTTTGAATTTACTAGTAACTTTTATTTACAGTTTGAAATTTGGCTATTAGATTTGACAATTGCACAATTTTCCTAACCGGTTCTAAACCTACATTGTCTGAATCAGTAATTTTGGCTGCCTATGAGCTTTTTAAAACCATTTATTAATTTATATCAATTTACCCT